>JAHBCN010010243.1:0-32506 GCA_019359885.1 Listronotus oregonensis | reverse complement strand
TGTCGGGTGAGAAAAGGACCCCTCTAATTCGTATCCGGTACTATAATATAGTTCCCTGAAAAAAAATAAAAGAGGCAAACCTTTAAAAATATTGGTTATGTGTTTTACAAAACATTGATTAGGGGCCATCCATAAATTCCCGTGCCCGGTTTCATGATTTTTTGACCCCCTCCCCGCCCCTGTCAAAACCCTGTCACATTTGTTAACCCTCTTTCCCCTAGTGTGACGTCACATATTTGAAAAAATTTTAATCCAAAAATAATTAAAACAAAATTTTAATTTTTTTGATTATTTTCATTAAATTTTTTTTTTTTAATAGAATTAACATCAAATCAAATATTTTATATAATTTAGATTTTTACAGGGATGTCATTCTGAAAATTACCCAATCCCCCTTGCACAAATGCCACAATCCGCTACATGCCTCCCCCCTTACGGTGTGACGTAATTTATAGATGACCCCTTAGAATAAACAAAACCCAAATAGCGGGAAAATGATTTTTTTTGCAAAAAATCCACTTAAAAAAAAATATTTTAATACATCCAGTTGTAAAATAATATTATCGGGGTTATCAAAAACCCTGAAAAACAAAAAACGCAATAAATTTTACCCGATTTTACAACAATAAAATTTTATTTTTTTAATCTTGCCCTACCCTACCCTATCAAAAATTTTTTAAAAAAAATAAAAATTTAAACCCCATTTAACCGGAAACTGTTTTTTTGTAAAAATCATTTATTTTTTTTAAAGAGATTTGGTTAAGATGGGTCACCCGAATGACGTAAAAAAAAAAAATTAACATTTGGTTTGCCTCTAAAATTTAAAAAAAAGTGCGTCCTTTTAAAAGGACAGTAGGCCTATAACGACTATAAATAATTTATTTATATATTATTTTTATGAAAAGTTTACGAAAAATTTTTGGGATGTAAACAACATTACATTTTTGACAAATGAAATTAGCCATCTTGTAGCACACTGCGCATCCCCGTTGATTTTCATAATAAAAAACCAGTTTCGATTCGATCATAACGTGAAAATTCATATTAATTTCTAGATTTTTTCGAATTTGGGTCAAGTTTCCGTAATTATATTTGTGTAGCCCCAATGAATTTTGTACAGCCATATCTTTAAAAAAAATAAATAACGAAAATTTTAGACTTCTTTCTCCTGATTGTCAATCTATATTAAATTAAATTTTTAACCCAGTCCGATCTACGCCGCCCAAAATTCTAAATTGTAAGACTACAAGTAAAGGGTTTGGGATCAATATAAATTTTTTTTTCCTCCGACAAAGAAAATCTTTTTACTCTTTTTTAGGAAAAAAACGTTGAATCGTTAGACGCTATATCGACGATTTTTTATCTTTCCCAATTTAAAATGAAAATTTTTTATCCACGCAACAATATTTCAAATAACCACGGGTTTCTTCTTTGTTGTTGATAAAGGTAAATTTTGGGAATGGGGTTTTTCCCTTATGGTACCAGTAGTTTTTACATTTCTTATTTTTAAATTCCTGTAGAAGAAAAAAAGTGATGTAAAATAATTATAAAAAAAAAACAAAAAAACATCAGAATATTTTAACACTACGGATACCCCAAGTATTTGTATCTGTCTGGTAATGTTGTTAAGGAACCTTGGTAGGGATCAAAGTAGACAATTTAGCCTAGTCGCAAAGCACCCACCCATATTTTGTACCCCCAACGAATGGGTTTATCCCCTAATAAACTTTTTTCCCCTATGGGGGCCCAAAAATATGGGATCAGATAGATAGATTCGTCTGTACTGGGGTTTTTCCCCTCAATAGGAGCATGTTCGAAAAATTTTGTATTCAATAAACAAATAGAGGTTCATCTTTTTAATATTAATCCTGCTTATCCAATTTCATATTATCATTACAGGGAAAATGGTTCTTTTTTTAAATCTATCATGGGGAAAAACACATACCAGTTTTTTGTTGGTGTCGTTTCCCATTCTGCCAAAAAAATCCCTTTTTTCCCAAGTAGAGGTTTCGCATCCACTTTAAAAATAAAAAAACCGATAAAAAGAAATTCTTTCGCGTTATATCTTCTAAGCGATTTTTTTTCTGAGCATAAAATGTTCGAAAATTCCAAAATTAGGTTTATAATTTCTTGATCAAAAAACATTTGAAAAGCAGCTGCTTTGGCCCTATTATTAAAATACAAAAATATCTATCCATTCATCAATAGTTTTCTTAAAAACACAAAATTTTATGTCAAAAGATTTGGAAATAGCTTCGGTTTTCTTTGTACAATCGTTTACGGGGTTTTTCATCGTCACTGTCCCAATGGTTTTTTTGGTGGCTTTCTGGACTCCCCCATTCACTAGTAGTTGGGGCCGCAGGCAGATTTTTTTTTATTCCCAAAAAAAATTTTTTTTTACCCCCCCGAAACATCGTCCGGGATGGTCATCATTGGCATTTTGGGGTGGAAAAAATTTCCCAAATTTTTTCTGGAATATCATTAACTTTACAATTTTCCGGGTCCTCGGTTAACTCTGTCAAAGTTAATGGCTTTTTTTTAAAAACTAAAAAAGGGAAAATTAAAAAAAAGGTAAAAGTAGTGAAAAAAAGCCTACCGACCTTTTAAAAGGACAGTCATATTCTATTAAAAAAACTTAACATATGGGCCCTTATTATTTAAGGTTATGTTACCAAACACGTTTATTGAATTCTGCTTACAATAGAAATGTATACTGGGCTTAAAAAGTATGATAAAAACTTAAAAAAATTTCCTCCAATTGCTCATTGCAATTGGGCTTGAAAAAATTCCCCAGAAACAACACAACGTAAAATCAGAATAAAAAATGTTTTGTCTGCGGCACGTTTTTAAAACCCCTTTCGTATTGTTTTTAACATCTAATATTAAAGGTTTTACCCTTTCATAAAATAAAAATTTAAAATTTGGGTGCATAATTTATGCAGCGTTCTTTTTAAGGGGCGGTAGGTCTATATGGGTTTAAAAGCTTTTTTCCAAAACAAATTTTGTAACCAAATTTTGTATTGCATTTTCCAGATTCCCTGTATAAATTTGGTTACTGTTCTTTTTTCTTTTCAATTTATTATTTGTTAACGTTTTATATTACTGTTTTTTAATTTAAATGTATTTTATTTAATTTATTTTTTCAATATTTTGTACAAACTTAAATAAATTTATTTTTTTTCCATTTTTAAATGCTTTTAAAAAAAAATAATATCAGTTTTGGTTCAGTTTGGTTATTGTTTTTTTTTTTTTATTTTTTAGATGTTTATTATTGATTTGTTTCATTTAAAAAGTATTTTATTAAATTTAGTTTTCTGATATTTCATACAAAAATTTTAAATTTCCCTTGAAAAATTTTTTTCAATCTAAAACTAATAACAGTTTTAGTCATGTCAGGCCTTCATGTTCAACTTACTTCGAGCAAGTTTGTGTTATTGTTTAAAATTTTTGGAGCATACAGAAATTTTTAAAAAAACAAGTATGCAGTTTTGCCAAGTTTGTTTTTAAAAATTTGACAAACAAGCCCTCCCAAAGACTTTTAAAAAAAAATTAAATTTTAGATGTCATGCAAAGTTAGGTGTACATTATTTAGGCGTTCTGGTTTAGTTTATCAAATCGGTGAACAAATGTAATATTTTTTTTTATCGATAAGTGAATTACAAATAACTAAAAAAATAATATTTTAAATATTCAAACTGTTTTGGGATAACTCACAAATATTTGTTTCGTTTGCAATTGTTTATATTTATTATTTGTAAGTGTTTTTTTAAAAAAAAAACACTTTTTTTAAAAAGTTTTTTTTTGGCACTTTAGCACTCTTATTTTCTGGCAATAACATGATAGTCGTGTTAAGATAAACATGTCCATTATTATATATAAATAATAGGCCATTTGAAACCCAGTTATTTTGCTGTTTCCGTGATTTTTATTGTAGTCTAAGAAAAACAAAAAACAAAATAATAAATAAGCAAAAAAACATTTTCCTAATAGGTTGAAAAATTTTGGATGTTTAACCCATTTTTGGGAAAAAAACAAAAAATGGGACATTGCAATTTAGAAAATCTTTTAGACAAAGTCGTAGATCTACCATGGAAAATTATTTCAAATAACTAATACTTTTAAACTACCACCATAAAAGTCTAGGTAATGTCATCCAGAAGTGACCAAAGTTTTAAAGTGTGTTCCCAACCCCACCCACCAGCCCCGGTGTTTACTGGTGATCCCATCCAATACTAAACCCCCGGCGTCGCCTAACTTCACCGATTTCCCCAAGAAGCGGTGTTTCACTATATCACCGATAGAGACAAGCCAAAAACTACAAGCTCTACAAAATAAAATTAGATAGTTTGAATATTTTGGAAAACGAGATGATCGAAAATGTTTCTCAACAAAAACTGCACATTTATGTGCAAGGCCTAAACAAGTTAAAAATTAAAAAAAAAACTTTTTTATCAATAATTGGAAAAAAACAACAGTAACTCAATTTCAAAAAACAACGTTATATTTTTAAAATAAAAAAAACACTACACAGGACACGCTAGTAATCCGTTAAGACCAAAGATTTTAATCTCTGGTAGAGAGTAGACTAAATAGGGGACCGCCCTCCGTGAACCTTCCGTTTCTCGCAAGGTTTTTTTCGATTTTTAATAATACAAATATTAACAGTATCAAGTAGCCCATTACCAATCAAGCGTTAGCATATTAAAAAAACCTCAATTATGAAAATAAACAAAACCATAATGTGCTTGAAAACAAATAATGTAAAAAAATAAGCAATACTAGGAATGTTTCAGGCCTGAAGAAAAATTTTTTTAAAACAATATTAGAAAAATTATTAAAATAAGCGGGGCCCGGGATTAGGTATGGCCCCCCTCACACCCAGGGGATTTGGGGAGTATGGAATATCCGCGAAAAATTTGCAAAATTAAAGTCAAACTGGTAGGTTTAAAGTTTTTTGAATCGAGGAATTTCTTTCTTTAAAATACCAATTTTGTGGTGGAATTTAAGTCAAATTTTATTTTTCTTTATATGAAAATATTAGCTTACCATTTGAAAGAATATTTACAAAAAACCACTGTTTGTATTTGCTAAAAGAAGTAAATGTAAATTAGCTATTTATATTTTAATAAATTAAATAATATGCAACAAAAAAAAGAAATAGTGCTGCCCAATGTATAAAATACCAATTGATTCGAAGCCTAAATATTAAAAAAAATTCAAAGAGTTACATTCTTGCAGTAGGTATCCAAAAATTGATATTTTATTAAAAATTTCATAATTTTTTAGTCTTAATATATTAAAAATAATTAAATTAAGTATCTAAGGTAAAAAATTTTTATTAAATTGTTTTGTTGTAATTTATTTATTTGTTTATTTTTGTCAATTAAAAATTATAAAGAATGACTAATGTCTGACAACTGAAAAAACATTTTTTATAGCCAATTTTGCGCCCGCTACTGCTGCGCCTTTGGGTGCTCTTGCGCCTCCGCCTAAATACGGCCTGAAAATAAGAAATTTTTATTTTCTTTCTTTTGTTAATTACTTACTTTATGTATCCTCCGTTAATTACTTTAATTTATTAAAAAGGTTTTATAAAAAATAATTTGCCATGTTAGTTTTTTATAACCTAGGAACCGTTTTACACATACAAGAATTTTATAAAATTTATAGCGAAAATTTTATCAAAAATTTGATGAAAATTTTCATGGGGTTTTTGGTAATAGTACATTTATTTGTGTTTGATACTTACATAAATTTTAGCGCAATTTTTGCTAGAATTTATGTGATGCTCATGGGCACAAATACTAATTTTATAAACAGCTGTTGGATTAGTTTAACATAATCTAGAAAAAGTTAACAAATAAAAAAAGGTTTTTCTCTTCTTTAAATTATGTCAGATATAGATAAACGGGGGTTATTACTGTTATGTGTAGCAACAGTTAGCTGGTTCCTTTTTACTTTATTAAATAATACTCAATGACATTACCGACCCCGAAAAAAGTTCTGCGTCGATTTTTGCGCACTTTCTCGAAAATATAGAATATGTTTAAAATTTTTATTGCGAAAATTCTAGTAAAAATTATTATTATCGATCTTGTAATACACAAAATAATAATGGAGTTTTGGTACAATTATGGCAATTTTTTTTTGGATTAATTGTCGTATGTGTAAAACGGTTCTAAAACCATAAAATCTAGGCCAGGTGCTGTCCGACCACGAGTGTGTGTATTTTATACGAAATGTTTTAACATTTTTTCTCCCCATCATAACTTCGGTTTTGTTTAAAATTTAAAGTATTTTAAATTCATGCCAAAATTCAAAAGGATGTTAAGCGATCTTTAAGATATTCGATTTTGAAATAGCCCATTTCCACTGGCTGACTGACTAACTAACTGACAACTGACTAGTAACAACTGACTAACTGACTAAGTGACCAACTGACAACTGACTAACCCCACTAACCAACTAATGACTAATTGACTAACTAATTAACCGACTAACTGAATAACTTACTAACTGACTAACTGCCTGACTCATTAACACATTAAAATTATGGGACACTTCACGAGGGAGTCAAAACCTGAAATTTGGCGTGTAACATGTAAGTAGACCACAAGTAAAGGAAATTGTGAGAACTGCACATTTACCGGAGCGCCGTAGAAAGGGGCCGTAATACCGTATATTTAGGGTTATTTTAATTTTGCAATCTAAACCGATATTCTAAAGTCACAATTGTTTTAAAATTTAAAATTTAGACAGGATTTTATTCACTAAACAAATAAAATTGCAAACATTAATCTATGGACCTTTAACCAGGTTCATTAATAACATTTTTGCACTTCAATTTAGTCTAAAGTTTGGGATCTACTCCGAGAAAGGGGATACTGAGAAAACAGGGATGAAACCCCCCTAGACTTTTATCCATTTACTAAATTTAGAAAAAGAAGAAGATCTTACCAAAATCACTTACGTAAAATAAGGGTCAAGTTACTATCCAAGAATCTGTGTGCGTGTGCGTGTGTGTGTATAGAAACTATGGACCTTATAAACTTACAAATTGCCTAAAAAAAAAAAAAAAAAATCTTTTAGCAATCATGACACGTATGAACGTTTTAGTGTGTTGTTATACACAGGCCCATATGCGCGCCAGTCAAATCCAAAACGATACGCGCAAATCTGCAGTGTAAGGGAACAAATTAATTTTTTTTTGTAGCGACACCATGCAGAAAAAATGGCTATACCCAAAGAATTTTTAGCATTGTTTGATAAAGAAAGTCAAAAAGAGTATGGTAAAAAAAGTGGATACTAAAAAGGCAAGATTTTTTAGCTTAGCTTCATCAAAAACTAAAACTGCTTGTTTGAATATTCTTGACCCTTCACTTTCCACAACTTTTTCCTAAATTCTTTTTTATTAGTCATATTGAATCTGGCGAGCACAGACAAGTCCGTTACGACTACTGATATGCAGATTCGCTTGCCTCGGACCTATGATCGTCGTCGCGAGTACGAGGGATACACATATGCGGATTCCTCCCCGAACATGCTCGTCGAACAAATCTGCTGTACCAAATTACATGTAAATAGGCCGCTTTTACGACGACTTTTAAATACATAATTCCACTACAACAATACAGAACATATCTTCATATGTAGAAGTGATATTGTCCACCAAAAAGATAAGGTCGAATTGTTAATGGGAAGTTTTTCTCCAAATTTTGGGGAATGTCAATAGTTCAGGTACGTAGTCAGGGCCCAAAAATAATCATAAAAGTCAATACAAATATGGGTCGGCAAGACCTTCGTTTTCGAAATACAGGGTGTTAAAGTTTTTATTTTATTTTATTATTTTTTTTATGTTTTGCTGAATATAATTTAAGAGCAATAATTTTATAGCAAAATTAAAATACATATTATTTAATTATACGTTTTGTTGTGTTTTTTTTTAAATTTTGCATAATAAAATCAGATGCGTCTAAATTTTGTAAATCCAAATATCTCGAAAACGGTTGCTCATATCAACTTTTAACAGGTATATCTTTTTAACGTAAAAATAACAAAACAATTATTTAATTTACCTACAAATGTTATACAGGGCCGTACCGAAAGGTTGTGATTGTTCAATAGTAAAAAGACGTGTAGGTGGCACCCCCTACAAGTAAAAGCCGAACTAAATTTAGGTTCGAATCCGTCATACCAAAAATCCCCCGGATACCAATTAATACTCCAATATTTACATTATCATAGATTTTATTTGAAAAATAGAAAAATTAAATAAAAACTTTATTACCCTGTATTTCGGAAACGAAGACCTTGCGGACCCATATTTGTATAGACTTTTATGTTTCTTTTTACCCTGACTAAGTACCTGAAGTATTGACATTTCCTCAGGAATACCTGTATAGCATGTTAACCTGATATATTTACCCTTTTGGTTGTATAAAATTTTTAACCAAAGTAACAGTAGAAAACTAATTTCTTTTAAAATAAGGTATCTACGGTTTTATTGTTAATTGACTCAAAGAAGCGAAAACACCGCATCACATTAATTAAAACTATGTTTCTGCCATACATCCTTAATTTACCGAAATACCAGAAGATCAATGAAGCAAAATTGGCAGACATCCTTGATGTATTTCCATAAATTATAGTGTTTGAGTGTGCTTTAATATTTTAGCAATACTACAAATTTCTCAGAAGTTTCGCAAACTAAACATGAACAAACTTAACTTTAAGCCAATATAAGTTCTTGCTTTGAAAAGCAGTAAAACAAGTTATTTTAATAAGAATATGAATATACAAAAGTATATTTTAAATATATAAATTAAACTATTAACTTAATAATTATTCTTATTTACATAAAAGATATTCTGTTTGTACATAACAAAACTTATAAGTATAAATTCCTAAACAGTTCCCAACTTTATTTAGAAACTTACCGTTTGTCATATATATATATATATATATATATATATATATATATATATATATATATATATATATATATATATATATATATATATATATATATATATATATATATATATATATATATATATATATATATATATAAAATATATATATATATATATATAAGGTTAAACAAGAGGACAAATGGATCAAATATTGAAAGATACGAAAAAAAGTCATCCTTGATAAAAAAATCTGCTTGTCAAAAAAATATGAATTACAATAAGAAAATAGATTGTTATCATACAGGGCGTCTCAAAAATGCAAAATCACAAAATCGAACAAGAGCAAACAGTCATTTTTTGACCTTTTAACGTAAAATAATAAATAAAAAACTTGCTCCAAATTTACTTCTTAACCTGATTTTAAACTTACTAAAGAAAATTTGATTTTTTTAAAAAAATATAAAAAAATCAATTTTTTTGCAAGTAGGTACGCATTTTACTACTTTTTCTTAATTATTACCTTTTTATTACTAAAAATTAATAAAAATAAATATACTATGAAAAAAATGTAAAAAAACATAAATGTATAATACGTACTTGCAAAAATGTTGATTTTTTTTATTTTTCGTAAAGTCAAATTTTCTTCAGTAAGTTCGGAATCAGGATTAGAAATTAATTTGGAGCAAGTTTGTTATTTATCATTTTACCTTAAAAGGCCAAAAAAATATTTTCTCTTGTTTGATTTAGTTTTTATTTTTGAGACGCCCTTAATAAAATTTTTTCATTGTATTAATATTTTTTTAACAAATTTTTATCATTATTTTTTGTATCTTTAAATTTTTGGCCCTCGTTTTTAATACCCCATATTTTATTAATTTATAATTAAAAAAAAAATTTTAAAAATAAAAATTATTTATAAAAATTAAAAATATTGTGGTTTTGGTTGGGTTTGTAGTTGGTGGTTTGTTTTGTAGAACAAATTATTATTGGAAAGCAAAAAATTAAAAATTTCTTCAAAACGTAAAAATAATTTTTATTGCCATTTTTTACAAAAAAAATATAAGGGGCCTTTTAGTAAATATAGTCATCGACGATTTTTTAAAATTATAACCCCCATATTTTATTGCAAATTTATAACTTAGAAGAACAGCTAATTTAAAAAATAAAAAGATCCTATAACCTTAATTGACCGTTTTGTAGGTAGGTACAGGGTCTTATTTTATTTTTTGCTTTATTTCTTAATTTTGTGTAAGTGGGTTAGGAATACTTAAAATATCTCTTTATAAAATGTCTTTTAACTATTGTAATGCTTGTTATGCTGCCACAATAATATTTTTTATAAGTTTTTTAGGAATATTATTAAATTACTTATACAATTATCTACTTTACAAAGGTTATAAATCATTATGTACACAAATCTTTAACACCCTGTAACTACAAAACTGCTAGTTTAAGCCAGAAGTATTTTGTGTTTTTAAAATTGACTTTTCTTGGAGATTATCAATCTATACTAAAGTATGGTGGTTTCTATTTTAACAATCATCGATAACGTCGTATTTACTACATGAGTCACCCTGTATATTTAAATTAAATGTAGAAAAATGCGCAATTTAAAATTGCTATTTACATATTTGAGGAAATTTTTAGTGTTTTTTTTTGCTTTAACAAATAATGAATTTGTTCCATATATTATGAACACAATTCTTTAACACCCTGTAACTAGGAAACTGCCACGTAAAACCATAAGTGTTTTTGAAATTAGTTATTTTTGGAGATTATAAATCTGCAACTAAATAAGGGCGTTTCAATATAAAAAAATCAACGATGACGTCATATCTACTACATGAGTCACCCTGTATATTTATGTATGTGTGAAATTATTTGATAAGTAATTTTATTGGGACTTAAATAGTCAAATAATATACAGGGTGTCCCATTTTTAAAAAGGTAACTTTGGGTACATCTTTAAAACCATAAGTGACAAAAAATAATTAGGTACGCCACTAGATTCTACGTAAAACTCTACATCAATATGTTAGTTACAAATTTTTTCTATCTTTCCTAAAAAGCAAGATACAAAGGCTGATCGAAAACGTCAAAATTGGAAAAAGGCTCTGTATCTCCAAGACGAATTAAGTTAGCAGCGATCTTTTTTTTACCGTTGTAGTTTTTTCGAAAATTAAACTTGAATATATGCCGTCAGATTTGCTCTATCTCTTGTACTGTTCCCAATAGCCTGAAAATCAATTAAACAGGCGCCACCTTGTACAGATTTTAAAATGAAGAAATTTTTTTTACGCCTCAGACGTCCAAAAAATATATGCTCTTTTAAATTTTAATTTCGTGATTGACCAACTGCTCACCCTTAACTTTTCAACGCACTCTTAAACCCTTACGTCTTTTTTTAGGGTTAAACGTGTCTGACATGCGAAGATAAAACGTAAAATGGTACAAAAGCATTGAGCGTACGCTAAAAGGGGTGAGTTTGAACAGTAGCAACAAACAAGGGGTAGAAAGAATCCCTAAACAGTAAGGGTGGCTTCGATACAAACATATTCTCTGTCATTTTACATTCATTAGATATAAAATAACTACCTACGTGGAGTTTTAGCGTACGAGTAAAGTTACCTTTTCTTAAAATTTAATAAACTTTTTTTAAAATCTTTAGAAGCAGTATTTTATCGAATATCAAAAGGTTTTCCATCAAATGTAGAATTCAATTGACAGATTTTAGAGAAATTAAATTAGCAAAAATGTACTGGGTGTCCAAATAAGAAAGGACGCCGGCTGTACTTTAGAAAATGTTTATCGCATAGCGTTGGGGAAAAATATTTCTGGTAAAAGTGGTCAAAAGAAATAGCTGGAAGTTATTTTCAAGTTTCTGAAATGGCCGCTAGGAGGCGTAACTGCAATCTTGAATCTAATAAAGTGATGTTTCTGTGAATTTTACTATATTAACCTAACAAAAAAATACATGTTTTTTTAAGTTAAGGATAATTTAAATCTTTTTTGTTTGACAATTTTTGCTGTATCTCTAAAAATAAAGCGGTGGGGAGTATTTAAAGGTTTCCGTAAAAAACACTCTGTATCTTTAAAACGGCTAAGCTAATTTTAACAAGTTTAGTCTAGTTAAAAAGAGCTATTCTTGGGGTATAAATGTTATAATATTTAAAGTTTTGTTAGTTTCACATGTCGCCGCTAGAGGGCTTTTTTTCAAAATTCCGACAGAAATGGTTAATTTTTTCAAATAAAACTAAATGAATTGGTATGATTTTTTTTTATAAAAAAAGTAGCTAAATGATGCTTAAACAAGCTCGCGAAAACCATATTTCGATATCTTGTTCCTCCCCTAAAATTTGGGCCAAAAATTTTTTTTACGTCAATATCTCAAAAACTGTAAAAGCTACAAGAAATTTTATATGACATAAGTTTTATATTTTTACGAAACCTTTAATTTGGGTTATATAATCTTTTCGCCTAAATGCAATTCTTTACGAATTATAATCAATAAATCGAATTTTTAGGATTTTTTTAACGTATACCCCTGGAATTCGATTTTTTTATTATATCTCGTAAAGTATTGCATTTAGACAAAACATTATAAAACCTAAATTTAAAGTTTCGTTAAAATACATAATTAATGTTGTATTAAATTTTTTGAAGGTTTTATAGTTTTTGAGATATTGACATCTAAAATTTACTTTGTCCTAAATTTTAGGTAAGGAACAAGATATCGAGATACGGTTAATGCGAGCTTGTTTAGGCATTATTAATTTTTTATGAAAAAAATACCAATTCATTTATTTTTTTTGAGAAAATTAACCATTTCTGTTGGAATTTCGGAAAAAGCCCTTTAGCGGCGACATGTGAAACTAACAAAACTTCAAAAATTAAAACATTTATAGCCCAAAAAAAGCTCTTGTCAACTAACATAAGTTTATTAAAAAGAGTGGAACAAAACTGTGGAGAGAACTTGATCTAATTTTAGATCTAAGTACCTTAGGGAGCCAAAATTTTTGGATAGGATCTGGGCTCTTATTTATCATGGGTGTTTTTAGTGGGATTTTACTATAATCGGAGCCTACCTTTAATATAGTAAAGTGTTATTCGGAAGTCTTCCTTAAAAATTATTCGATTTGTTTACTCCTAGGATTTTTGAATTTTTGGATTTAAAACTTTAAGCATTGAATTTAAAAAAGGCTATCAATTTTTTATATCTGAAGACGTCTAGATTCTTAAGTCATTTTTCACAATAGAATACTTACTCCAAAGGGATGTCCCTCTCTGAAGTTTAGGTATAGTATGTAAGAACCATTTTTGTTGATACCTTTAACTTCTTAATTTTTCCGCCAAACTTTAAATTGACGACATTTTTTATTGAAAAAAGGTTTTTAAATTTAGGAATAATACTGGATGTTACTTATTAGTTTGTTTAAAAACTTCTGGAGGAAATTGAAAGTTTTCTATTTTTACACTTGTTAAATTCTATTTTTGATAAATCAACAAACCCTAATTACGAAACTACCCATGCTTTATTAAATTGCTTTTTTATATTTGATGCATGAGTTAGTTATACCGGGTGGTCTCACGAAATCCCATGTAAATTTTAATACATTGAAATATTGGCTCCCCTGTTGAATTTGCAAGGCAATTAAAAGTTATTTAAGAAAAACTATTTGTTAAATCGTTGCATACCTGCTACATACCTTAATGAATCCACTAGTAATAAATAAAATGTCTTGTCAACTTTTTAATTGACGTTTTACTTTGTATTAGTTATTTCAAAATGTGTTACAGTATTGAAAAGAACATAACAATGATTAAATGGTATTACATGGAAAATTGTTATCGAAGAGTATCCGACAGGTTCTCTACGTTTTTTCCTGACAGACACATTTCAAGTAAGACAACAGATCAAAATATCGTTCATAAGTTTGAGACAAAAGGTACTGTTATTAATAAATGCAACTGCTTAGAGCGAAATAATAATGTACTCGATGGAAGAGCTCAAGAAAATAATGCGGATTTAGATGTTTTACTTCATGTAGAAGAAAATAAAGGAATTAGCACCAGGCTTCTTGGCAAAGTTGTAGGAAAGGATCTCAGCACAGTACTACGCAAATTAAAGAAATATAAATATTATCCGTACAAATATCAAAGACATCAGGAATTAAGGGAAGGCGATGAGATTTGAAGAGCAGATTTTTGTTTTAAAGTTATGGAAATGGCGAATAACGATAGGGACTTCTTACGCAATATTTGTTTTAGTGACGAATGCACCTTCACATTAAACAATGAACCAAACGTTCAAAACATCAGATACTGGTGCAAAGAAAATGAACACAGATTTGTATCTACAAGGACTCAATTCCCCTAAAAGGTAAACGTTTGAGCGGGTATATTTGAACATCGGATTATTGGAGCTTTTTTCTTAAATCACAATTTGGGAACAGAAACTTTTTTAGAACTATTACAAAATCAAGTGGGGCCGGCATTGAAAGAAGTTGCACCTGACAATCAAGACATTTGGTTTCAAATGGATGGTTGTCCTGCACACAATTCACGAGAAGTATGGGAATATGTTCAAAATGTTTTCAATGGGCTCACTATAGGACCAAATTACACCATAAATTGGCCAGCTAGGTCTCCTGATCTTTCGCCAAACGACTGCTTCCTTTGGGGTCATATCAAAAATGTTATTGATACAAATTTGAGTTATCAAAATTTAGAAGAATTAAAAGTTTTAATTTCAGCGGCGTGCGATCGACTATCGGCATTTCAACTTCATAAGTTTAGGATATTGCTTAGCAGTAAACGGAGGTCTGTTTGAGCATCTAATTAAAAAACATTAGCTTTTAGTTTCAATGTGTTGTGTTAAAACTTATCTTTAGACAGTTTTTAAGTGTGTTTTTCACCTTCCTGTAAAATTGTTCAATTATGTAAAAATCTGATTATGTAGTTCAATGTAAATACTTATATTTATTAAATGATTACAACCATTATTTTATCTTCAATACTGTAAAACATGTTAAAATAACTAATACAAAGTAAAACGTGAATTAAAAAGTTGACAAAACATTTTATTTATTACTGGTGGATTCATTAAGGTATGTAGCAGGTATGCAACGATTTTACAAATAGTTTTTCTTAAGTAACTTTTAATTGCCTTATCAGAAAAAAAAAGGAATTAAGTATGTGAGCCAATATTTCAATGTATCAAAATTTACATGGGATTTCCTATGGCCAGTCTGGCGATGCACCACCCGGTATATAAGTCACTTAACACGGGCTTGTGAGCAAACATTTTCTGTATGACTAAGATGTAAAATAACTTAATTTTTTTAGGAAATGAAGAAACTTTATATTTCGTGCAAAAGTTTCTTTATTTCCTACATTCTTACGTGGACACAGCCACAATCAAGTTTCATTTCGATTACTTAAGAAACACCTATTATTAACTAATATTTAATTATTATTATTTTTTTTAAATAGTTTTAACTTTATTTATGGCTTTTGTTTTGATGTGCCTATTAACAACTAAATAAAAAGTGTAAAAAAATTAAACTATGGTATTCATAATTATTGGGTTATAACAAGACTTTGCAAAATCTCCCCTTTATTCATTCATTGCACTTAAAATTACTGCCACTTACATATTACCTACGTTAACGAACAGCGTTGTCAACATGGTGACACAATGGGGTGCTCTTCGGTAGCTCAACCCCTAAACAGTAATTATAGGGATACAATGGGACCATGGGAATATGAGAGGACACAGTATATACGAGTATATGCAGATTAAGCGGACTTGACGTCTGGTTTGCTTCTTTGAATTGCTAGTTTGGGGTTAATTAATTAATTCATTGCTCTTCGGACGAATAACGTTTATATTAAACTCGTTTTTATAAAAGCATAAGGATGTTTAGAAATGTAAATTTTTAACATTCTAGTTAAAAAAAGTTGCGTTTAATTGCTTGCAACAAGATATTTTATAAATTTCCAATGATTCCACCGAGTGATAATAAAATTACTACCAAACGTTTTATTTTCTCGAGTAAAAACTTTATGCAGATAAATAATGTAGTCTAGTTAAGAAGTTAGTTTTTTGCGAAAAATAGTTAGAAGGGTACGAAAAATATGAGCGATGGCTTATTTGACGCGGAATGCAATTCTGAGAAATGTGACGTCGATTTTTTCTGCAAATAAAAACTGCAAAAAACAAAAAATAGCCACTCCCGGATCTCTAGCTTTTATAATTTTAATTCGTTCTGAAAATAGGGCTCCGCGCGTCCCTTTCGGGATAAATACGTCGCCTCTATAGTAAGTACTGCCCCTAAATGATTTTTTTTAAAGCAAGTCAGTAAAATCACATTTAAAACGCGTATTAAATAATGCTTTGCTTACTTTTGAAGAATATTCAACACTGTTAGTTTTTTTTTATCCTGGGACAGTCCACGAAGGCTGATGCCTAAGTACTAACGTACCGTGGGTGTTTTAGTGTGGTGAGAGGAAGTTTGTTCACACGGGACTTAAATTTTTGGAGATTGGGAGGAAAAGGAAAAACTTCTGCTGGCAGCAGGTTCCATAGTCTTGACACTCTAGGGATGAAGGAACGAAGAAGAGAGTGGAAGAGAGAAGATCGTTAATGTGTAGAAAAACAGCGTGGGTGCCAGCACTGAGCCCTGGGGCACCCCAGCATTAATTTGGTAGAAGCTGGAGGAATGACCATCTACACTAACTGATATACGTCGATTGGAAAGGAAACTGAAGAGCCAAGAGCAAAGCTTAGGTGGAAGACCGTAAGAAGGAAGTTTGTTAAGAAGCTCATAATGCCATACCTGATCGAAAGCTTTGGATATGTCAAGAGCAACGATCTGGGATTCACCAAGAAACTCAAGGGACTTGTTCCAGTTGTGTGAGACAAAGGAAAGAAGATCAGCTGTGGATCTACTGTGACGGAATCCATATTGTCTATCATGTAAGATCTTATGTTTTTCCAGATACTTTAAGATTTGGGAATTGATGAATTTTTCCATTACTTTGCAAACAACTGGAAGAAGAGATATAGGTCTATAGTTAGAAGGGAGACTTTTGGATCCTTTTTTGGAGACAGGTTGCACACGTGCAACTTTCCAACTCTCCGGGAAAATGCCCGTGTCGTAAGAGATTCGAAAGAGGCGAGTTAAGATGGGTGCAAGCTCGGGAGCACATTTTTTTTAAGACGATTGCTGGTATGCCATCCAGCCCAGACGATTTTTTAGTGTTAAGAGAAGAAAGAATACGCTTGATCTGTTTGACTTTAAAAATTATATCGGACATTTTATGAGAAACAGGGACAACTGTTGGAAGAGAAAGATTAATAGGAGGATCAAGCGTAGAATTTGCAGAAAATTGTTTGGCAAATGGTTCGGCTTTTGCTTTGTAGGTAGAGACAATTCCATCTTCAGAGATTAGGGGTGGAAAAGAATTTGTGCAAAAGTTCTGACTAATATTTTTGGCAAAGGACCAGAAAGCTTTACTGCCATTTGAGCAAGAGAGAACTTTGTCTTTTATTCGATTGTTAAAACGGTCTTTTGATTCTGAGATTGTCTGATTATACTGATTTCTCGCTTCGATGCTAGCCTGTCGATTTTCGGGACTGGGGTTTCAAAAAAACTTTTTGTGGGCTTGAATTTTTAAAAGTCTGGCTTTGTCACAGGATTTAGAAAACCACGGTTTGTGATTTTAAGTTATGGGGTTCTTTAAGTGTGGTTAGTTTCGGTAATTTGTTTACATATTTCGGAAGGATCGAAAGTAGAAAAGCAGGTAGGATCCCAAGGGTAGTTGGCAAAGAAATCTCTCAGACCATCCCAGTCGGCCGAATTGTAGTGCCAGACGGGTTTGTGGCGGCATGCTTTCAGTTGCCTCAAAATGAGTGGAGGTGATACGGTGACCAAACCATGGTCAGAGCGACCAAGGGGAGCAGTTACTGATGCTTGATAGAGTTCGGGGGGGGAAGTAAGAAAGAGATCTAGGGGGTTAGAATTATGGGTGGGAACCCTAGGAAAGTAGGTAGGTTTCCCTAATTAGATTGGTGAGCGAGTTGTTGATTGCGAAATTTTCTGCTGCTCTGCCTTGTGTATCAGTTTTTGTGGAGCCTAGCCAATCCTTATTATGAACATTAAAATCCCCGAGGATGATTACTCCGGCCAATGGAAACTGGGAAATAATATTGTCGATCTTTTTTGAAAGGAAATCAAAGAACTCGTTGTGGGAATTTTCAGACGGGGAACGGTATATACAGCAGATGAATTTGGTAGAAGATCTGAAAGTAAGTTTAAGACCAAAGAATATCAGGCCTACCCAATTCAAGGTTAGAAACCCTAGCACAAGCAGGGTCGTTGCGAACGTAAGCACAAACGCCGCCATGGGGTCGAAAAGATGAAATGAGTTCATAACCTGGGAAAAGGAGGTGGTTGGTTGCTGTTTTGGGACTTATTTGGGTTTCGGTAAGAAATAGTATGTGGGGTTTGGAGGATTGAAGATAAGGAAAAACAGAGTTTACGGGAAAATTAAGCCCACATATATTTGTGAAGGATATCAGACTTTTCGATGGTGGCCCCCCAAATGTACCCCTCGCCCGGAGAACCGAATGGAGGGGTATTTTACCTCCGTTGTTGAAATCGAAGCTATTCTAAATTCTAGGCATTTAACAACTCTTTCTTTTTTATATGACATAATATGACATATTATAACCCCACTTTGACAGAGATTTAAAACAATATTGTAATTGATGTTTTAACATCCAAAAATTTATCTCAAACGACATTTGTTTAACAAAAACTATTTTTTAGTTTACGATCTTTATTTTAATTGGTGCCGGAGTACCGATTCCAAAATCTTATGTTCAAATATAGTTTTAACCGTAACTAGACATTTATAAAATCCACATTTTTAGAAAACTGAAGTTAAAACCACAGAGATATAGAAAATCCGACATTATAAAGGTTGTGCTTTTTGTTTTGGGCTTCAAAAAGAGATTTATGAATTTTTTTAAAGAATGTTTTAATAATGGCGTTAAATTGCTTTATATGTACTAAGAGTCTTGAATAAAAAAAATTTTAAATTTAAACCCCCCTCCCGCATGGTTTATTATTTTTTGATTAATAAAGATTTTAAAAACTGTAAAAATGTTAGTTTTAGCTGACCTAAATATAGAGTATGAGGTATCATTAGAAGGTAACAGGCAAAATAATATATAGGGTTTCCCATTAAACAAAGTATTGTAATATCGTCAAGCTTAACTGATGGAAAAAAAAATCAAAACGCCACTTAAATCTATGTAAAAATCTACAAAATTTTGCTATCTTAATTTTTTCATCTCTAATGATAACCGATATACAAAAGCACTGATTCTAGAAAAACTTGCCTTAAAATTTTAAAACATTTAAATTTGAAACTTGACTGTGGCTTTAACAAACCGCCAATCATCAGAGGCGTGCACGTAAGAATAGAGAAAATAAAGAAAACTTTGTATTTCGCAATTTTTTTTTTTAATTTTAAAATTCACCCTTTCGAAACTTTGTGTTTCGTACAATTTTTTTTATCTTAAAATTTACCCTTTAAAGGTAAAAATGTGAGATTAGTCACAATTGTAATAATGTGATAGTTTGTTAATGTCCTGTTAACATATTATGTATGCTCAAATTGCTACGACTCCTGCCTACCGAAAGCGCTCTGCTAGAATTTTCGTTTAAATAAAAAAAATTGCACGACATACAAAGTTAATGCATTTTCTACGTTAAAATTTGTTTTAAAGACCTGTCCCAAGAATGTACAAACAAAATTGCTCTATCTCTTACGGTTTTCGCAATACCCCGCAAATATAACCAAAATGCGTCACTCTGTACAAGCGGCCTTTAAATATTGATAAAGCTATTGTAAACTCTAAAAGTAGCCAAAACATTTTTTGAACTTCTAAATCTTAAAGTTAATGTTGTATGTCGGTTTTAATTCGCTTGAACGGAGGGTTGAAAGTATAATTTTATTGTCGACCTAGGGCTGTTGCCTATATTTTACATATTTAAAAGGGAAATTATCAAAGCCTAGAGAAAACCCTTCATTCATGTGACACAGAAGGGAGACAATAATAAATTTATAGGAAAATGGTCCCGGTTTTTTATGTAAATACAAATTAACTTTTTGCACATCATTTAAACGTCAGATGAATAAATTATTTTTTATTCTGTGTTTTTATTTTGACATTTTGGCAGCTTCTATTTATACAATTTTTTTTATTTTTTTTTTTAGGTTTTTTAATTCCCATTCATTTTTACAAAAGCAAATTTATCAGAAAAAAAAGGTAAAATTTGTCCGGTTATAAGCATTATTTTGTTATATTTTATGATATTTAAGACTGACTTTCAATTTAGTTATTGAGATATTTTTGATGGTCCACTAGGTTGCCATACAATAGGTAGTAGTCTGAAAACGAAGCTAGAAAAGTGCAAAACCTGCAATTTTTTTAAAATGCATAGATTGGGATTAAGCTTAACTTACACTCCTTTCAAAATCTGTATTATCCGATGAGCGCTCTTTATTTTTAAGTGGTGAAAACTACCTTTTGCAAACCTACAAAAACAATAATAAAAGATTGACTAAAATTTAACTCAAGTAAGTTAAAGTATAATTTGTTTCTTGAAAAATTATTTAAATATTTTAGCTCTTTAAAATTAACCCCCAAAATCATTTAAAAAATATATTTACCCTAAAAATATTAAAAATATTATCACAGTGTTTTTGCTAAAAATTTGGAATTAGCTTAACTTACCCTTCTCTTTAAAAAACTCCATTATGCTGAAGGTTGCTTTTAATTTTTGGGTAAAAACTACCCTTTGCAAAAACTTTAAACTTTCATATTAAAGCTTAATCCCTAAAATTAAACTCATATAAATTAAAAACTAAGTATTTAATTCTTTAAAAAAAAATTTTTAATATATTTCAACCTTGAAAATCAACTCTTATTATGATGTATTAAAAAAATGTTTACCCTAGAAAAATTATTAAATTTTCCAGAGTTTAATTGAAAAAAACCGCGTCAAAAGTTTTCAATTTAATTATTCTTTTTTTTTTTAAAAATTCAATCCTTACAATATTACAGCCAAAAAAAAAGTACAAAACCGGGATTTTTAAAAAATATGAAAGTTTTAAATGCTCCCAAAACTTGGTTTTTTTAAAATAATTTCTTTAGTTTTTTTTGATAAAGCTCCTTAAAACCATTTTGTTGGTTTTTTTAAAAGGCCCAAATTAAAACTGTTTAAAACCCTTACTTTGAAAGGGGTGAGCTTAAAGGGCTGAAACAAGGTAGTGCTTGTCTATACACACGCGTTTTAAACGTTTATATTTCACTTAATTTCGTCAAACAAGTAAATTAAAAAAAAAATGTTTGTAATTTGAAAAGCTACAGTTTCATTTTGAAAAAAAGTCATTTTTTATGAAAATTCTAAAATCTGACTTTCACTTACAGCTCCATTTTTTTTAGATTAATCAGTTTAAATCGGTTAAAATTTTAGAATATATTCATGATACATAGATAATGATTATTGAAAAAGGGCTACAACTCATTTAAACTAGGGTGGTAGATTTGGGGTTGTTTTCGAATTTTGAATCTTCTTTTTTTTTTAATTGAAATCATTGCCATAAGTATTCGTTTAGCTTCTTCGGGTCAAAGCACATAAATATGAGGAAGGGTACTAATATGGCACTAATCATAGTTGGATGATCTTATACCCTTAAATTGTTAATAATAAGTTTTAAATTACCCCTCTATTAACATTTTTAAGCCGCGACATTCTTATGTGACGAAATATCTGTGAAAAAAATTAGTTTTTTTAAGGGGTCTACTCGGTCATTTAAAAAAAAAAAAAACTTCTTTTAGAAAGTTTATGCATTCTCTGAACATTTTAGAATATTTCGAGCATAGGCTTTTTCATCATGTGACAAGCGCAAGCGCAGTCGCCATGTTGAAATGGCGGCAATTCAAAAGTTTCGTACTGTTTTGATCGACAATAGCTGGGAATGCAGTATTATCTCCACAATTAAATCATTTACTGGAAAAAATCGTTGATGGTGCTTCACTAATTTATAATTCAGTTGAAGCCCATAATTGTAAGCAATTAAAAAGGTAGCGTAAATGTCATAAACGTCTTTAAAAAGGAAAAAGAAGTGAGCTGATTGAAAGGTTAGGCATCATTACTTCTTTACTATACAAAAAGTATCTATAATTTTATTCTAATTAGGCCTACCACATATATACAATTGTTATATAAAATAATATGTATTATATTTAAATGATTTATAGCGTGTATCACTTTTACATACTCCATAAAAAACACCGCTTCGTCGTTCCTTTTCGTACTGATACCATAATAATAATGGATTAAAAAAACTTATTTGCTAATTAAGGCACTTTTTTCTTTATTTTCGTATTTCTTTTCTTCAATAACTATACTTTCTTTAGTATTTTTTTATTTTAATTATGTGTTTAACACGCTGGTTTACAAAAAACAGTACGAAAAAAATGGCTGATACTGACGCATGCGCACAAAAAAAAGTGTGATGAAAAGGCCTATTCTAACGGCCGAGTGATAATCGCGTTGTTAAATTTAGCAATGGACTTAGCAATTGTTAAAAGTTAACAACGGTTTAGAATGTTTAACAAAACGTCATTGTCAGTGTTATTCAATGATTTTAGTAGGCAACCTGTCAAAATCTGACATTTTGTTAAACATTCTAAACCGTTGTTAACTTTTAACAATTGCTAAGTCCATTGCTAAATTTACCAACGCCATCACTCGGCCCCTATGTATGTTTCTGCCTTATACGTTTTATTATCCGAGTACGCTACACACGCGACAAAGCACGCATAGTAGGGTGGATTGAAAAACGCGTTTTTTTTGCAATACAATTTTAATAGCGCGGAAAACTTGTCATTATAAAGAAAAAAATCTAAAATTATTTTTTTCAAAATTTAAAATCGCGCAAAAGGCCTGAAGTTTCATAAAATTCAAAATACCGGTAAATTTCAAAAAAATACAAAAATTCCCCCAAAAATACTTTTTTGTTCTACTAGTGAAAAAAAAAAAATTTCAGAGGGTCCTTAATGCACACAAAAAATTGTTGGACCCATTTTTGTTTAACTGAATTCGCGCAAAAGGCCTAAAGTTGCGGGTTGTATCGTAAATAAAAAACCGCATTTTATGATTTTCGACGACTTTTAAACATGTGCCAAAACCCATAAATATTTTACTTTTAATTTGTAATACTGTAAAAACCATTCAAAATAGCTCTCCCAATCCAGAAAAAATACTTTCAGACCTATTATTCCGTAACTGTATTCGCGCAAAAGGTCTAAATTATAGTTACAGTCCCGTAAAAAACGCCGTTTTCCATATCTGATGAGTGTTTATTTAACACACTAAGGTTTTTAATAAGACTCTGACAAGTGATTTACAAAAAAATAATTATCAGCCAAACATATTATATTGCAGCTCATTTTAACATTTAATCTATGCTGAAATGACCCAGGACTCACGGCGAGGACGTGGCTGCAAGGCGAGTCCCACCTCCACCCTTCTCTTGATTTTAAAGTAGCTTGATATAACCATCTCGATTTTCATGCCCGCACACTTTTTCTGCTGCTTCTGTAACCAGTTTTATACACCTCTCAACTGACTGGGTGTGGCATGGAAATTTAAGGTAGTTAAACTGTGGTAGAGATTTGTCTTTCAATAAAGAAGCAAAGTGTTCAGTTGGCATCAAAGGAACGCATTCTTCTGCCACCCTGAAAATATGAAGTTGGCCATGATAATCGATGAGAGACCACATTTCAACACATATGAAATGTTGAAATGAGCTGAGAGCTGCAATATGATATGTTTAGCCAATAATTTTTTTTGTGAATCACTTGTTAGAGTCTTATTAAAAACCTTAGTGTGTTAAATAAACACTTATCAGATAGGGAAAATGGCGTTTTTTACGGGGCTGTATGGCTTAACTTATACTATAATTTAGACCTTTTGCGCGAATACAGTTACGGAATAACAGGTCTGAAAGTATTTTTTTCTGGATTAGAAAAACTATTTTGAATGGTTTTTACAGTATTACAAATTAAAAATAAAACATTTATGGGTTTTGGCACATGTTTAAAAGTCGACGAAAATCATGAAATATCGTTTTTTTACGATACAACCCGCAACTTTAGGCCTTTTGCGTGAATTCAGTTAAACAAAAATGAGTTCAATAATTTTTTGTATTAAAGACACTCTAAAAAACATTTTTTTTACTATTAGAACAAAAAAATATTTTTGGGAAAATTTTTGTATTTTTTTGAAATTTACCGGTATTTTGAAATTTTTTGAAACTTTAGGCCTTTTGCGCGTTTTCAAATTTAAAAAAAATATATTTTTTCTTCTTTATAATGGCGCCTATGCGCAAGTTTTCCGCGCTATTAGAATTGTATTGCAAAAAAATCGCGTTTTTCGATTCACCCTAACGCATAGCTTTAACAAACCGCCAATCATCCGAGGCCTCTAAAGAAGGCAGAATAAAGCTTAGAGATGATAAATAAGATAAAAGTTAAATCCAGGAAGAAGCAGAAAGAATTTTGTATGGTGCAGGCATCAAAGATGAGATAATGGTAATTTTTTTTCAGTTTTTTGATTAAAAAAAACTTTAAACGCGTTTATCTCGAAACTATGTTTTTCGGCCTTACGTTGTCCGATTCTTAGAGACTACTGAACCGATTATCATGAAATTTTAACTAGATAACCCTCAGATGTATGCGTTCGATTCGACCTACAAGCATATTATAATTTTAATTTTTTTTAAGCAAAAACCACAAAAAAACTTTTTTAATCTTTTTTCTAAAATATTCCGCCATTTTGTTAAGTATATGTAAAATTTAATGATTGTAGGTTAAATTGATCCCACTATTATACCTAATCTAACTCCACTTAAATATTTTAATTTCAGATGATTCGTTCCAGAGATATGGACAATGTAACTCACATATCTACTTTTTGAAGCGTTACCATTACCTATAATTATTATGTATATAAAATGTTTAAAATTATAAAAAAAAATCCTAGCAAGAGTGTGTTTATTAGGCCTAACATCTTTTTTATTAATCACTTTGGTAGAAGCTTAACAAAAAAATAGAGAAATACCGTCTTTTTAGAGCGCGCCGAGTAGACTTAACCCCTTAATGCAACTGCATTTATGTCTTAGTGCCGCCACTGACATTTTGTTATTGTCACATGCCAACTTTGTCTATAGGGAAAATGCCTACGCCTATGATAAGGGCCTATAAAAGGGTAACTAGCGTAGCACGATAGCAGTTTAGTTTTCGAAATCCGGAATTATTCAAATCGAGTTTACTGTTGCGTGTCGCTTTTAATTCGCTTGAGCAGAGCATAATTTTATTGTCGACGACCAGCAGCAGCTATCGTATAAATTTTTTACATATAATAAAAGGGAAAGTTGACAAAGGGCTAACGGAATTATAGGTCACGACAAAGTTTTCTTTTTTAATATACCAAATTTAAATATACGTGTATAACTTTGTGAGATTGAAATAAAATCCGAAATTTATCGGAACAATTTAAAGCCGAAAAAATGTATGGAAAAACGAAAGAAAAAGTTCCAAATTAAAATTTGAATATCATCTGATCATTTTTAGTATCGGCCAAAAAGGAGATAATCAGGATGAAACAAATGTTTTAAATGAAAGACGACTTTCGATGTTAAATGGAAAAAGAATTTAAAATTTCAATTTTAATATAAATCTGCTTTAGTATCTGAAATATTTTTACAACTCTTTTAACAAATACCTAAATACCTAGATACTTAGTGTGATATTAATAATATTAAAGTTCCTAAAAGTGTAGGTATAAATTCATATAATATAACTTTAATGGTGTGTTTAGTGCTATTAAATAATCTAAATAAGGTTATAGTACAGTAAACGAAGGTGTGAACCTGAAGATCAGGTTGGGCCGTCATATATTTTTTTTAATTTGCAGGTATTAATATATACAATAACCTCTGAAAATATCATATATAAAAACATGTCCGCAAGGGCCTGAAAATGGCCTTCAAGAGCCCGGAAATCCGTTTTTTCAACTAATTTGGTCGATATCCCCCGAAATATGACACTTACGCCATTCTTGTTTGGACGAAAATGATGGGCAGTTTATTAACTGCAAAAAATGATTCCCTGATCACCTGTGTCAATAATTTGATAGATTTTGCAATAATCGGCCATAAATGCGCCCAGTATTTTTTGCACCTGCCCCGTATCTCGAATGGTGCTTTAAGCTACTTACACTTCCACACGGATGGACTAATTTTTAAATAACTCAAGTAAAAATGCATATTTTTGCATGATTCAAAGTTTACATGAAAGAAGGAACGTGTAGAAATAATATCTTGTTACTATTTCCTTTTTTTTTTTTGTTTCTTTAGAATATTAAAAACTCGAGCGAAAGTTAGTGTTTGCTCGATATTTTGTCCCTCCTATCAATTTGTTCATATTTTTTTTATAATTTTATGTAAATATATATTGATAAAAAGGTCAGAATGTGATCTTTAATACAATTGTAAAGCTCAAAAAATTTGAACACGAAGAGAAAGTAATCATCAAAAAAATGTCGAGTTTTTATTGGGACAAAATTTCCTCGATTTTCCGGAAAACTAAAAAATTTGGAAAAAAGAAGAATCCTACCGAGGAGAGGATAATCTAAGCTTTTGAATGATGTGCATTGTTAGCCGATATGGTCCTTGAATATGTATTAATTAGCGATAAACACGAGCATTTTTAAAAACTTCGGAAATCTAAAAGAGCCGCCCTAAGAAAAACACGTTGTTTATTAAAATACACAAAAATATTTATTCAGTCTTACGGAATGTATTCAACACCTTCCAAAGCCCCATTATCCAAAAGGATTCAGCAAAATTAAATTTTATTAAAAAAATATGAACAGATTGATAGGAGGGTCAAAATATGGACCATAAAATTAACTTTGGCTCGAGTTTTTAATATTCTAAAGAAACAAAAAAAGGAAACAGTAACGAGATATTATTGCTACACGTTCCTTTTTTCATGTAAACTTTGAATCATTGCAAGAACTATCAAATTTTTGACAAAAATGATGGAAATCATTTTTGCAGTTAATAAACTGCTTTTCATTTTCGTCCAAACACGAATTGCGTAAGTGTCATATTTCGGGAGATATCGACCAAATTAGTTGAAAAAATGGATTTCCGTGCTCTTGAGGGCCAATTTCAGGCCCTTGCGGAAAATTTTTTATATATAATATTTTCAGAGGTTATTGTATACATTAATACCTGCAAATTAAAAAAAAATATGACGGCCCAACCTAATCTTCAGGTTAGAGGTTTCTTCGGACTTCATTAACTGAACTATTAGGTTTATATTCTGCCTTCTTTTTAAAACTATAATTTATACAGAGTGATTCAAAAAATATATGCCATCGCTTATTAGGAAATTTCTTAGCCAAAAATATTATTAAAATATGGAACCAAATAAACCCTTTTAAAGATTATTTTTTTACTTTTATGGAGCGGTTTATTTATTTTTTATCCTTATTTTATCATTACTTTTTTAATATTAATATTACTGATAATATATAAATTTTTACATAAGAAAGGTACTCTTGAATTAACTGGATAAACTTGGCGACTTTTGAGATATTCTTATTTTAAACTTGCGTGGTACGAAAAGGATAATATTTTTTTTAATTAGTGATAATTTTAATTTTTACAAAAAAAAAACAATCAAAAAGTGTCCCAATTAATATATAAGTATCGTGTACCCAATTATTAACAATAATAATACCAAAAAAGTTATACGGAAGAATGGTAAAAAAAACGAATACTATTTTTTTTCTTAAGTACTAACGTACCGTGGGTGTCTTCAGTGTGGTAAGAGGGAGTTTGTTCACACGGGACTTAAATTTTGGAGATTGGGAGGAGAAGGAAAAACTTCTGCGGGCAGCAGGTTCCATAGTCTTGACACTCTAGGGATAAAGGAACGAAAAAAGCGGGAAGTTCGGGACCTCTCTAACTGAACTGTAAAAGGATGCATAAAAGTTGCACTACGTGTTGCTCTGTTGGGAGCTGCCAGAGAAGGAATTATACTGGCCAACTCCTCTGAGCAGAAGCCGTGAAAATACCTATAGAAGAGCGACAGATCCCCTACAGCTCGACGGTGGGCAAGAAGAGGAAGCCTTTCTGTGAGCGTTGGATCATTAATAAGACGAACGGCTCTTCTTTGAATGGAGTCCAGAATGCTAAGTGTTGTAGGGGACGCCATTCCCCAGACATGAGAACAATATTCTAAAGAGGGTCTGATTTGGGATACATACAGAGTGTACAAATTGGAGGAAGAGAAATATTTTCTGGCTCGGAAGAGAAATCCAATCTTTTTTGAAGCTGCCGAAGCTATGGATAAAATGTGTTTGTGCCAGTTGAGGTTATTCTCAAAAGTAACGCCGACAAGATTAAACGACTCTTTGTTCTGCAGAACTTGGCCGCTCATATGTAAGGGATGAGCATGACTGTGTTTTCGAGGCATTAAACTGAACAAGATTTTTGGCGCCCCAATCCAAGATAAGTTTGAGGTCTTGTGAAAGAGATATCTGCATTGACCTGCGCTTGTTTTCGAAATCAGGATTACACGGTGGCTTAAGAAATTGAATACTAGAGTGGAGGGTACTATCGTCAGCAAAACTATGAATGGGATTGATTGTGGAAGAGAGAAGATCGTTAATGTGTAGAAGAAACAGCGTGGGTGTCAGCACTGAGCCCTGGGGCACCCCAGCATTAATTTGGTAGAAGCTGGAGGAATGACCATCTACACTAACTGATATACGTCGATTAGAAAGGAAAACTGGAAAGCCAAGAGCAAAGCTTAGGTGGAAGACTGTAAGAAGGAAGTTTGTTATAAAGCCCATCATGCCAGACCTGATCGAAAGCTTTGGATATGTCCAAGAGCAACGATCTGGGATTCACCAAGAAACTCAAGGGACTTGTTCCAGTTGTGTGAGACAAAGGAAAGAAGATCAGCTGTGGATCTACTGTGACGGAATCCATATTGTCTATTATGTAAGATCTTATGTTTTTCCAGATACTTTAAGATTTGGGAATTAATGAATTTTTCCATTACTTTGCAGACAACCGAAAGAAGAGATATAGGTCTATAGTTGGAAGGGAGACTTTTGGATCCTTTTTTAGGGACAGGTTGCACACGTGCAGCTTTCCAACTCTCCGGGAAAATGCCCGTGTCGTAAGAGATTCGAAAGAGGCCAGTTAAGATGGGTGCAAGCTCGGAGCACATTTTTTAAGACGATTGCTGGTATGCCATCCAGCCCAGACGATTTTTTAGTATTAAGAGAAGAAAGAATACGCTTGATCTGTTTAACTTTAAAAATTATATCGGACATTTTATGAGAAACAGGGACAACTGTTGGAAGGGGAAGATTAGTAGGAGGATCAAGCGTAGAATTGGCAGCAAATTGTTTGGCAAATAGTTCGGCTTTTCCTTTGAAGGTAGGGACAATTCCATCTTCAGAGATTAGGGGTGGAAAAGAATTTGTGCAAAAGTTCTGACTAATATTTTTGGCAAAGGACCAGAAAGCTTTACTGCCATTTGAGCAAAGAAAACTTTATCTTTTATTCCATTGTTAAAATGGTCTTTTGCTTCTGAGATAGTCTGATTATACTGATTTCTCGCTATTGCCCGAAGCTACGCTACTGATCTAGAAAAGTAACAAAATCACCATTAGAAGAGGTATTAAAGTCAATGTTTTAACTGTAAGTTTTATTTAAATCAAAAAGCCGATTTAAAAGTAAAAGAAAAATCACAATTCACTTTTACGCCCTATATTTTAAAAATGTGGCCGTTTTGAAGCTACTTTCATATAACATTTTCGTCCCGTTTGGGGACAAGAAATCCCCTATTAGGCAACGGTACATGTTTTTTAAATTACCCTGTGTATATTACGAAAATATTTAATTTCTTGGGTATGTTTTTAACTCTTCGAATGTTATCCTTTTTAACCTACCAAAACAATAAACTTATTGCATTTTAAAATAGTCCAGGAAACGAACCATTTTGCCTAGCAATTTTTTAAAATGCATAGAATCACTTGAAATTTTGACAGTAGGTAGGGAATAGTCCAAGAATTAAAATCTATATCATGCCGAAGGGCGCCTTTACCTTGGGGGTGGTTGCCAAACCGTCTTGGGGGTGAATTTTTTTAATATTTTGACCACGGGAGTCGATAGAAAAATTATTTCTGGGCCAAATATGTTGTATGCATTTTTTTAAAATGCACACTTTTCGAGTTATTCGCAATCGAAAGTCGGAGCTTTTCGTCGATAAAATCAACGATTTTAATCGGTTTTGCAAAAAAATTGATAAGTATGCATTTTAACAAAAAACTGTACATAACAAAATTGTAGCTTTAAAAAAACAAATATTTTTTTTTTGTAATTGCTGTGGGACTAATACAAACCAAGTTGTGGTTTGTTATTTATCAAAGACAAAATTTCAAAGTTTTAAAGGCAAATAACGCAAAATCTACGTATTTTTCGAGGAAAACTAATAATAAATTTTAAAAAGTATTTGCAAATGACTTTCTTTAAAAAAAAGTATGTATCAAAAGAACGGAGTGAGTTATGATTAAAATAAGGTTAGACCAAATTTTTTTGAGTGCAAAAATCTTCGAAAACAACTCCCTAATTACCACCTTAATTAAAATGACTCGTATCCTCTTTCAATTCTTATAAATACATTCTAAAATTTTAACCGATTAAAATTGCTTACTTTTGAAAAAAAATGGAGCTGCAAGTGAAAATTAAATTTCAGAATTTTAATAAAAAATGACCTTTTCTTCAAAATGAGTCAAAAACTAAAGAGATACGTAAAAATTACTAAAGTATCAAAATGTAGCTTTTTGCATAACAAACATTTTGCTTTTTTTTAATTTACTGTATAACGAAAATTAAGTAAGATATAAACGTTTAAAACGCGTGTGTATAGACGAACACTACCTTGTTTCAGCCCTGTAAAAAAGTAAGAACTTTAAACAGTTTTAATATATAGGACCTCTTAGCTCTTTAAAAGACCAACAAAATGGTTTTTTAAAAAAGTTTTTATCACAAAAACTGAAAAAGTTATGCTTAAAAAGCCAATTATTCGGAGCATACTTGGGTTTGTCTTTAATGGTTGTAATACTTCAACTAATATTTCAGAGATTTAACATTCATTATTTAACTTACTTGAGCCGAGTTTTACTTGTTTTAGGTTTAATATAAAAGTAAAGTAAGTTTTGAAGGTTTTAGTAATAAGGGGTAGTTTTCACCCCCTAATAAATAAAAATGCGCTCATCGGCGTAATGAACACTTTAAGGGTGAGTCGAACTTAATTCCAATTTTTTATGCGATTTGATGCATTTTTTAAAAATCCGCGGTTTTGTACTATTTTTAAATTGTAATTTTGTAAGGGGTGGATTTTTGAGGATAAAAAATTACAAAATTATATTAGTAATACTTTTGAGCAATCACATTTTTAATTACAACTCTGTGACAATATGTTAATTTTTCTAGGGTTAACATTTTTTAATAAATTATACTAAGGCTTATTTTCAAGGGTTGAAATATATTTATATTAAATATTGTTTTAAAGAATCAAATACTTATTTTTCAACTTATTTGAGCCTAATGTCATGCGACTTAAGCTTTAATATGAAAGTTTTGAAGGTTTTTGCAATAAGGAGTAGTTTTAACCGATAAAAAAATTTGAGGAGGGTTAATTGAGCTTAATCCCAAATTTTCATGCAAATCTATGCATTTTGAAAAAATTTCCAGGTCTTGCGCTTTTTTCAGCTTCGTTTACTGGACTAAAAATAGTTTTGTCTTGCATTTTTCATACTACATACAGGGCCGGAGCGAACAGGAAGAGGCTCCCCATGGTCGATGGGGGCGTCAAATTTTCTCTTAAAAGGGCGTCAAATTGACAGAGACAGAGACAAGTTATTTTTTTTAATCGCAATTACCCAAAATAAAAAATTACTTTTAAAATAAAATACATCAGCATCAGAAAAGCAAAATTGATATTTGCTATTCTGTAACGCGTTGTTACTTTAAAAAGTTTATTAATGGTGTATACAATGCCATTTTTCGCGTCTTGTTTTGTCTAGCGCCACCGAAATCTCATAGCTTTGGCGGCGATATATTATATCTGCTAAACACACGGGCTTTGATACGATATTAACAATGGAATCTTTGTCTGTACTGTATTAAAGTATTTTAAGCAATTGAGACTTTTGGGAATATATTTATTTATCTTGTAAGATTAACGACAAACTTTATTAGCTAACAGTAAATTATATATTATTTTTGTCAATATTTTTTTATTGGTTTTATATTTCATATTCACTGCGTGCTGCTTTAAGTGCATCAGTACAAATAATAATACTTGTTCATTATGTGTTGTGTGTTAGTGATGGTTAGTTAAGAATAGGTTTTTTTTT
>JAHBCN010010242.1:0-32263 GCA_019359885.1 Listronotus oregonensis | reverse complement strand
TAATGGTTTATGTCAAATTTAAATTTAAAATAATGGAGGATTCGCGGCTTTTCTATTGTTTTGCCCGGGATTTTTTTTTTGCTATGGTTTAACAACTATTTGGATTGCAATTTTTTGGTTTATTAGTTAATTCCCAAATATATATATATATATATATATATATATATATATATATATATATATATATATATATATATATATATATATATATATATATATATATATATTTTTTTAAAAAATAAAAGGAAAAAAATTACTTATTAAAAGTTGATTTGGGAAAAACAGCTAATAACTTATTAAATAAAAAATTTGGTTTATATATTATTTTTTGGGACTTATTTTTTAACTCTCCAAAGACCTTACATTTAAATTTAAATTTAAAAAAGTGTATTAAACCATTAGTAGTAAGTTGACATACGTGAACCGTTTCTTTTTTGCGAGGATAGGCGGGTTAAACACGATTAGAATGGGGGGGAAAGAACTGCTATCAACCAGTAGTTAAAAACGGAAAAGTCGCGAAAATACCCTTTAAAAGGGGAAATTTGGAAATGTACATTCTATTCCAGCACAATGAAGATATAATTAGCCAGAGCCCGTAGATAATAAATCCGCTATTATCATTCACGAGCCGTTTAATAATAAATGCTGTTATTAAATTGATGATAAACAAATATTAAGGATACTATTTAATATTCGTGAAAAAACAAAGGTTTTTGTTGTCATGGCATTCTCGATAAAAACGCCGCGTTGTTTATCTGACAACTTAAAATAAGAGAGAGTAAGAGTAATGCAGTTTTTCGCAATAAGTCGAGAACTAATTAAGATATCGAAATACGGTTTTCACCAGTATCTTGACTTTTTATTGCTTTTTTTAATGGGCATATAATATTAATACCATTGCATTTAAATTTTGAAAAAATTGACAAAATTTATAACTTTGACCTCAGTCTCAAAGGGATAAAACAAAAATAAATTAAAAAATTTTAATATTTTATCTCAAGCCCTGATAAAAGCTCTTTTAAACGAGACCTAGTTTATCAAAATCGGTTATGCCGAAAAAAAGTTATTTAATTTTTTTCAAATGTACATTCGTTCCTGCCCCCTTCCTATATTTGACAGGTTCGGAAAAAAAACTAAAAAGAAAAAAGTTTCCTAATTTTACATAGTTTGTGAAAAAACCATTAAAGACATAAGTTAATACGGCATATTTTTAAATAATCCGTATTTTCAATTTTGTTCTTAGTTAGCCCCAAGGAATTTTAAAAGGGTTTATGGAAGCCCAATGCTACGGCCCATTCGATCAAAAAATGTCCAGCCCAGTATGAAAATAATTCAGAGTTGGCCCCGCCGATTCTGCGCAATAACAAAATTCCACGAAATAATTTAATGTTGCCCACTTACACACTGATAAATATGGAAGTTAGAACACATTATAATTTTAACAAATCACCTTATTTAATTTCCTCCTTCTTTTGCACAAACTTGTTTTTTACACTAAATTGGCACACAATATTTCACAAACCCTTTTTAAAAAAACTTTTTGTTATGTTTATTTTACCCTTTTTTTTACATTTTTTTTTTTGCAAATATGGTTGTTTTGAACTTAAAAGTTCGCAATTTAAGGAAAAAAAGATGTAAAATAAATAAAAATAAAGGGTTTTTTAAAGGTGTTTATAAAATATCGTGTGCCATTTTAAAAAAAATTTTGTGTACAAAAAAAGGGAGAATATAGTGAAAATAAGGTTAGTTTAATTTTTAACTTTGATGATGAAGATCTCGGAAACGAAACGTTGCCGAGAAGAATTTTTTCAGATTTGTAATCAGCCCCCAAAACCTCTGTATACCAAATTTGATCAAAATGGAGGGATGCAACTTTCGAGACAATCCTTTTAAATAAATTAGATTTTTGGTTTCTTAATCTTGCATTATCAATTTTTTAAGCTCGACATACTGTACAAAATATTTACAATTATTAAATGGATACTCAGGTCCCAAAAAGGTTACTCTTTTTAACCATTTATTCTGTCTCATGAATGTTATTAGTGAGAAGTATATGCCTAAAAGCAGTTATAAAAATTTTCACTTTTTAATTACAACCAGAATCTTAGGATTAGATTAAACTTTTACACTCTTTGCCCTTTTTTTATCACAAAATTGGTGATAAGTACATAATACTATCATACAATGTTATGAAATTTATTTTAAAAAATTGTGTTTTTTTTTTATTTACAAAGATTTTGGTAAAAATAGTAAACTTCCAAAAAATGACCATTTAAATAGAAGGCAATAAATTGCCATCTATTCTTTCCAATTTATCAGGTGATATAAAATCGAATATTCCAAAATTTTAAACATTCTTTAGTATTCTTTAATAACCAACAATTTTGTGCAAAAAAAAAAAAAAACAGTGAATGTTGGAATTTGACATTTAATGATGTCAATTTTATAGATATAAAAAAAATTTTGGGAAAACCCCTGACCTACTATTCATTGCGCAAACCCGGGGCCAATCCCGATTCCCGCTGCCCCGCACCCTGGAAAAATTTTTTCTACATATTGGGTTTCCCTACACCTTTAACTTCCGGTTGCCCTACTCAGTAGTTAACCTTAGTTCGTTAGTAGTAACCAATACTAACCAAAAAAAGGAAAGGACTTATCAAAACCTAAATAAAAATATATCTTATAAAATCTTACTAAAGGTTTTTATGTATTACAATAATAGTATATTACGTATCAAGTACATAAAAGTGGAATTTTACTTAACAACCATTCTAGACACGTAAAATTACTTTTCTGACGAGGGGGGTATACTATTTTTTCCATTTTATAGATTGCCTTTTTTGCATTTCATATTGCAATCAGTTTAAATTATGTTTGGGAAAAACGAAAAAAACGTAGTAGTCTGACGTATATAACTTTGCAATCTAAACTTTAAAAAGGATGTTGTTTTTTGTAATTAGCAACGGTTGACAGCATCCAAATAAACTTATCTTTGAAGAGCGATTTTTTTAACAATAACACAAGCCCACAAAAAAAGTGGTGTGTGCTGGATGTAGGACTGGGATTTTCTGAAGTATTTTTTTCCGTTAAATGCGAATCTGAAGTCAAAATTGGGAGTCAAACAGCAAAAAATCGAGAAAACCCCAAAAAACCGACATTTACCGGCAGAAACTTGCTACCACGGAATGTTTGGATTACGACTATATAAATTATAAAAAATACAAAAAATTTCATAGAACACAAAAAAGAGGTATTCAAATTATCTATAAAAAAGTTATTTAAACATTTTTGATAAGACAAATAATAAAGGAGATATAAACGAAAATGAAAATTTGACAAAAATTTCAGTCCAAAATAGGAAAAATAATTTTTTTAAAAAATCATTTATTTTAATCATTTGAATCCCAAATCACTCAAAATTTGCTGTTTGACCCCTGAAAATACTAGTCCGACACCCATCACACACTACTTTTTTTGTGGATCTGTGTAATTATCGAAATGGCTGATGAAAACGACTCGGAAGATATCTTAAATGCAGCCCAGGAAGCTTCTTTCAGTGAAATCTAAGAAGAGGTATGAAAAAGTGTATAATATGTTCTGCAAGTGGAGAAAGTCCAAGAGATTTAAAGGAATTGAATTATATGGTTAAAGTATTGTACATAGGTAATAATTGTGTTATTTGTTTGAAAAAATTCTTAAAGCTTCTAGTTTATTTTTTTACGCGTAGCTAAAGGATACATAGAAGAAATCATTAGTAATGAAATAAAAAAAATCAAAAAGGATATATAACAATGTCGAACTGGGACTAACCCAAGAAGTTCCTGTAGGAATTGTGCTAAATAAAAAAATGTTCAACAATTGATTGATATAGCGGGGTCAAAAGTTATAATCTTTTCTAACTTACATAATTGTTCTTTTAATATTTATAGTCACACTGTTTAAAATAAACGTTTTTCTTGCTTGTTAAATTGTGTTTTTATGAAGTAATGGCTGCTATGCTGTAATAGTTGCTATGCTGTAAAATGGTTTATTACTGTATGATTTTGAGATCTTTAATGTAGTGCATTAGTGTACAAAATGCAAAAAAATAATAAATTAAGGAATAAGAACATTTAAATTTGATTTTTATAGTAGATATTGCCCCTCGCAATGGGGATATTTGATTTTTGCAAACACCCTGTAAATTTTTACCTTTAATTTTCGTCTATAATTTTTGTTGTTCCTGCATTTTTAAACGTCAATTTTATTGTATTGTTCTTATCATTTTATTTTACTACATAATTTTAGTTTTTTATACAGGGTTCCCCAAAAAGACTACCTCTTTTGGTATTAAAACAAATTTTATATGAGATAGGTCAGTACATTTTTTTTTATTATTGTCTTCTATGGCTTTGGGATTTGGAAAAGTCATTTTTCTAATAAAGCATCATTAGGTTTGAACACATAATTTAATGTTTAGTTTTAATTCTCATGGATTATTCAGTTCAACAACGTTTTTTTGCGTAAAAACATAAAGAGTAACTTAATAGAAAAAGATGAAGCGACAGTACATACCGCTAAAAACTCTAAATGAATTCTGCGAGAAGTGTTTAATGGCCGACTCATTTCACTATTTGGGGATTTAAAATTTGGGCCCTTTTGGTCCCGGTTTAACTTAACATCAGACTTTTTATGTGAGGCTATTTCAAGTAAAAGATTTTTGCAACTCGTCCAAAAAACACCCAAGATCTTAAAGTCCGAATACCTAAAAAGGCCCGGTGAATAGATCGGGTTTTTCCCTTCATCGTGTCATGACTCATTTCTTGTCAAATCTTGAAAAGTGCATTGAATTAATGGCACTTACAAAAAAGACAATTTTTAAAAGTTTGAATAAGTCGTATGTTATAGTAAATCCCAAAGAGTGAATTGTAATTAAGTGTAATAAAATGTTACTTTTTTTAAGTTTTAACAATTTTACTGAACAATTAAAATGGGTATTCTATTATGGGAACCCTGTATTAACAAATACTATTAATATACTAATATTTATAATAAAACCTTCTGACAACAATTTAAATAAATTTTTAAACATAGACATCTAGAAACAGCTCATTGACGACAAAAAAAAGACGAAAACTAATGTTTGATATTAGATATTAATTTAATGGAACATTTCAACAAGTTCAGACTGTCAAATATACTTAAATGTTTAATTTTTCTTTAATAAATTATATACAAACTTACATATAAAATATATACATACATAGTAATACAAATCGATCGGGTGAGTCACAGTCTAAACGCTGTGATCAGTCGTAAAAATGCGTTTTTACTGTGATCAATAGATTTTTTTTTAAAATGCTGTACGCCAAAAATACTAAATTAGAATGTGATTTAACACATTTTTATTGTTCATATTTGTCCATCACAACCACTTTAGAGTAAGTTTTGGTAACTTCAGACAAAATAGTCCGGAGGAGGAAGAGGACGGGGGGAATTAAATCTCTGACTAGTGTAAGAAAAATCTGGTGTATGCTATAACATACTGGGGCAAAATTTTAAGTACCAGCATGCCATGGTAAAGGCAACCTTTAAAATAAGATCTTTTTCCAAAAAAACATAATTTGGCGTGTTATTTTGCATATAAATCTAGACTTAGTCTTAGTCAGCGAAAAATAAATGGAAGGCTTCGAAAAATTTTGAGCGATAGTTTATTCGACTCGGAAGGCAAATCTGAGAAAGGCGTTTTAAGGTTTTTTTTACTAAAATTGCAATTTTTATTAACAAAAACGAAAAAAATTAAAAAACCATTTTGATTTTTTTTATGATAACTCAAACGGGTAAGCCGATTTTTAAAAAACTTGGAGTTCAAAAGCTATTCAGAGTAAAAATTCTATTATTTGAAGTTTTGTTAGTTTCCTTGTCGACGGTAGAGGGGTTTTTCGATATTCCCCACAGAAATGGTTAATTTTTCAAAAAAATTAAATGTTGGTATGATTTTTTTTTTATAAAAAGTAGTAAATGATGCTTAAACAAGATCCGAAAACCTATTAATATCTTGTTCCTTACCAAAAATTTTGGCCCAAAAAAAATTTTATACGTCAATATCTCAAAAAGTATAAAAATACAAAAAATTTTATAGGAATGTTAGTATTTTACGCTATTTAATTTAGGTTAATAATTTTTTGCCTAAAGAATACTTCACGAATTATAATCAATAAATCGAATTTTCGGGATTTTTTAAGGTGTACCCTGGAATTCGATTTTTTAATTATAACTCAAAAAATATTGCATTTAGACGAAAGTTATATAATCTAAATTGAAGGTTCTAAAAATACATAATTAATGTCCAATAAAATTTCTTGCAGGTTTTATAGTTTTGAGTATTGACGTATAAAATTTTCTTGCCAAATTTTAGGTAAAAAAACTCTATATCGAGATACGGTTTTCGCGAGCTATTTAGGCATTATTTAGCTACTTTTTTAGAAAAAATCATACCAATAATTTTTTTTGAGAAAATTAACCATTTCTGTCGGAATATCGAAAAATACCTCTAGCGGCGACATGCAAACTAACAAAACTTAAATATTATAACATTTATAGCCCAAGAAAAGCTCTTGTGAACTAGCCAAGCTTTTTAAAAATCGGCTTACCTTTGAGATACAGAGTTTTTTTTACGGAAACTTTTTAAATACCCCCCACCACTTTATTTTTAGAGATACAGCAAAAATTGTCAAACAAAAAAGGATCAAATTATCCTGTATTTTAAAAAATCAGGTATTTTTTGTAAGGTCAATATAGCAAAATTCACAGAAACATCACTTTTTTAGATTCAAGATTGCAGTTACGCCCCCTAGCGGCCATTTCAGAAACTTGCAAATAATTTCCAGCTATTTCTCTTGACCACTTTTACTAAAAATATTTTCCCCAACGCTGTGCGATAAACATTTTCTAAGATACAGCCGGCGTCCTTTCTTATTTGGACACCCGGTACATAAAAAAAATGCTTAAATAATTGTCGTGTAAATTTTTTTGTTTTATCGGAAATTTCCTCCTCTTTCAGGATCTTTTTTGCAATTTCCGCTATCTCTTATGGTTTTTGAGTTATCATTAAAAATCGAAATGGCTTTTATTTTTTTTTCGTTTTTTGTTAATAACAATTGCAATTTTTATTGACAGAAAAAATCCACAAAACGCCTTTCTCAGATTTGCATTTCGCGTCGAATATTTTTCGAAGCCTTCTAACAATTTTTCGCAGGAAACCCACTCCTTGACTAGACTAACTCTCAACATTTTCTTTCTACTGTCAACTGTCAATTACTCTTATCCCCTCTCTCATCGGCACCTTGGTATAAATATACGTCCTTCTGCTAGTCCAGTGTATACACAAATACAACACATCCAACACTAGAGCAATTAGATTTAACACTCCGACTGTCAATATCATCGTTTTTAAAAAATAATCGACTTCGCCACATGTCAAATCTTCGTAGTGGTAACTGTCATTGAAGAGGCTAGTCGTAGAATTCGATATCGAGCAGACACAGGTGGTGTTTAAGCTGTTATAGGGGCTGCATGAGGCTGTGAAGAGATACGCGAGATGGATGATGCCTATGGTTAGGACTACGGCGGTGGCCATGATGGAGAGTGCGCTTGTAAGTATGCTGACAAACTGTAAAATAAAAACAAATTGGTATTTATATTGATTTATTACCTAAACTTTAAATAACCAATTAAAAAAATCATGTCAAATAGAATACAGGTAATAAGGTACCTAGATACCATTTTTTGACATTCCCGTCTTATACGACCGTCAGACATTGTTCTTACCTTAGTTAAGTGGTAATGACATCCAAGGCTGCGTCCTGGGTAGGGTCTTGGGCAAAATCCTAGGAAGAAACACCCTACTACACCAGAAAACAAAACCTGTAAATAAAAAGTAAATAAGACATTTTAAATTGACTGTATGTCTAGCCAAAGACAATAGGCATGATGACAAATTTTGAAAAACTGTTATATCATAGATTTATATTGAAAAAATGCATTTTAAATTTTAAGTTTAAAATTTCCATCAAAACGCTCCAAAGTGTCATGGCGTCGATTGTGACGTCACGTTAGAGTAAACAAAGTGCAAACACAAACGCTCTTTCAAATTACAAGTTATTTTACGTGTTTAAAACATCAATTTAAAATCGTATAGGTGGTGTTTGGTTTCTCTGTGTACTAACACGTCAATAAAAACTCCTAACAAGTTATTTGTATTCGTGCCATACGAAAAAACAATATGAGATAAGTGGCTTAGGCTTGACGTAAGTATTTACTTAATTTTGTAAACTTATAGTCCTTGATTGAAGATTCAAATGAATAAACAAATAAACAAATGTTTTGAGGTTAGGTTTTATCTATCAAATCAATATAGCTTTTTCCCGAGACTTCGTCCGCGTAAAGTTTTATCCCGATAAGCGCCATAATACACACTAAAGAATCTCGTGGAAATTCTCGTCCTGCCTTTATTTTTGCCTCTATAAGAGCACCCCAACCAAACTGAATCCTAAACAATCTAAAAAATCCTTTCTTAGTGGATGTCTACGCAACACAAACTAATACTGTTCCAAAGAACCTTGTCCCAAATTCTAAGGTATTTGGACCCCACTTGTACAATATGGTCAGGCATGCTAGTTGGTAATATGATGTGTACATTAATAAAATAAATGTTTCTACCTCTTATTATATGTGCAAGGAACTTTAACTTAACATGAAATTTAAAATTATACTTTAATACAAGTTACCATAGAAAAAGAGTATGCAAGTTAAAAAGTAACTTATAGCATCGTCCCAAAAATGCCCTGGAGGACCTAAAATAAAAGCTATGTGTAAGCAAAAGCTTAACTAACAACCAGCTAAAAGACTCCCCAAGAGGGGACCTTTGATGTATTGGTTTGGAACAGAAAAAGATAAAACATAGGTAAACTGGCAGCTCTCTCACCGGGGTAGAAGTCAGCGCCTAATAAGGATATTTTTTTTTTTTAAATTTTATTATTGAACAGTACCGTATTATCAGATTATTATTTTTTGGTTAATTTCGGGTATATGCTGATTATTGGTATTAATGTAACTTATGAAGGAAAATTAAATTAAAAAACATAATGGAACAATATAAATATATAAATTTTATTTATAAAGAATATATTTACAGCTTAATTAAGGGTTTCGAAAAAAAAAAACAAACAAAAAATGTGGTCAATTACCTAAAAAACCAAAAAATAAATTTTTTGCACTTAAATTAAAATAAATACTAAAATAAAATATTTAAAACGGAATCAAAAAAGACAAATGTACACGTGGGGATTTTAAATCGTTTTATATTTAGTATTTATTTTTAAATTTGGTATATATATATATATATATATATATATATATATATATATATATATATATATATATAAAAAAACATATATATATATATATATATATATATATATATATATATATATATATATATATATATATATATATATATATATATATATATATATATATATATATATATATATATATATATATATATATATATATATATATATATAATTATATATAATTTTTGGGTCGAGAATAAGTATGATCTTCAATTTCAAAAAATGTCTTGAACCTCCTTCGGGAGGGAAAAAGTGGGGATTGCTTGTGTTCAGTCGCTTACGAAGATGGTTTGTAAACTTTTTGGTTCAAAATGATCTGAACACAACCTGTACTTTTATTAAGGTTAGGAATTCTTTGTCGGGTTACACTTCATTAGCCATATTCTGGCCTTGAAAAAAGCATTGATTAATATCAATAATATATCAACACGTATTGCTGTTAAAAGTTTCGTATGGTTTGGGCTTAAAATAAGAAATGGCCATTATTAATTTACTTATTGAAAGACGGGATTTTATGCAAATGCATAATATGTATCTTGAAATTTGATATTTAGGGTAATAAATTTAGATAAGAATTTTTTTTGCTAATTTTTGAATTAAAAGCCAGGTATCTTAAATTAGGTTGTAATTTGCAAAAAACCATTAATTGGAACTCAAAATATTTATGTTAATTTACATATTAAAATAATTATCTGTTTCTGAACTATCATTAGTATAATTTTATTAATAAGAATTGGACCATTTTTTTCTTAATTTAACCCTAAATAATTTAAAAAAGCCATTACTCAATACCTAACCCTAATTAAGGAAAAACCTTTTTTACAGGTAATTTAAAAAATATTTTTATTCAAAATTTTTGAAAAAATTTTTTGGTGCCTATAGCGTATGGCGTTTTTATTATGATTTTAAGGTTTTTTTTTTATTTTTATTAATTCCTTATCTGGCCAGAAATCTTAGCCATACTGTATATCGTATATTTTCGGTATATCTTTTAATATCATTATACTAAAAAAAAACATTTTGCCATATTGAATCGCTTTTTTACGTGTGTATATAAAAAAAGTTTAAAATTTCCTTGTCTTTAATTTTAAAAAAATCAAACTTTTAGAACCAAATTATTGCCAAGCAAATTTTTAGGAAAAGTTGAAGTGCACCCAAGAACATTACAAAATACTTACATATATCGTAGTTTCCCAGTTACGATTATTGCTTACCTGTCTATTTCCTAGGAAACTGAAAGAAGCTTTATCAGAATTATATTGTTTTTTAAAACACCCCTTTTGCAGCACAAACGTGTCCCCTTTAAACTCGTCATAATAATCACAACCAACTCACAACCAAAAAATATTTAATCGGTATTCACCAAATTTAAGCACGTCTATTTTGGGACTCGATTCAAAATCTAGGAACAAAAAGATCAAGCGAACAAACCGCCGACGCTACTGCCGGTTTTTGCCCAAAATGGCGACGTGCGGAGGATCAACGCAAACATGCGCGCCATCGAAGATCCTAGCTGGTTGTTTTATAAGCTGTGGTGTAAGTATTTGGTCTGTAAGTATTAGAAAGAACCAATGACAAATAACCTCTAATCTTAAACTTGTTTAATGAATAAAGAGTTTTAATAAGGTTAGGCCTATTTCTTACATTAATGTTATATTGTTTTGAAAGTATACCTTTAAGGAAGTTTTGACATTTCTAAATTCTGCAGAACAAAAATCTTTGTTTAATGCCCGAAACTCTCCCAGACACGTCGATTTAGGCAAGTTATCGCTGCTTGCCTTTATAAATCCTCGTTCCATGAGTTAGTTATTATAGACAAAACGCTCAAAAAGCAACTGAACACTGAAAACAATATGATCGTAAATGAAATGGAGAAAGCAACAGTAGAGAACAAAACATAGGTTATGATCATTTGTTTACTCTAACGTGACGTCATGCTCTGATTGGTGTTCAGAACATCATGGCGGATCGTCGTATTTTGGTAGTTTTATTTCATAAAATAGTAAAACGCTTAAAATAATAAACAAAAACTTGTTTTGTAATCTTCTATTTATGTTTCATTATAGGGTTAGTTTTAGTGTTTTATATTCACAGTCATCATGCCTATTATAGTTTTTACTATAGACGCACAAAACAATGCTAAATTTTTGGTAATAGGTTTACTTGAGCGGGCGTCCATCGAGAGAAAATACGTTCATACGCTGCTATATAAACGAAGCTATAACAATTTTATTTTTGGCCTATACCCACAGAAATAATTCCGAATTACTGTTACCATTGTTATTACTTTGGCAACAGTGTTTGTTTATAAAGCAGCGTGTGAACGTATTTTCTATCCATGGACGACCGTCTGTCTCAAAGTATACCGTGTTAGCTCTTGCCTTCATTTATGGATTATACCTGCCGACAGCAATAAAACTGCGGATCGGTAGGTATTAAAGGACAGAACATTGGGGACGGACATGTTATAATATAAAGATTTATAATTTATTGTTTATTTGGGTAAGTATAATTTTAAAATTACATTAAGAAATTAAATATATGCAAAGTTTTAATAAATTTTATAACTGCATTATCTATACATAATTACATTTTTAATCTAAACATCTAAATCTAATTCTGTTTCGCTATCAGAGTCATCATTGAGTTTAATTACAATAGGATTTATGTTGTTTTGGATAGAAATGTAAGAGTCTCAATTTTTATAATGTGCTGTAGTGAATTTTTCCAGCTCTCAACTGGTATGTTAGTAATTACATTTTTTATCAAATTTGTAACACTGAGACTTTAAAGTAGGTGTAACATTTTCTGCTCTGATCTTTGATATTTTACTTGGTTCCACAAATGCTCTATGGGGTTAAACATACAGTGATACGAGGAAGCCAAAAGAGTATGCCCAGCCTGTTCAGCCAAATTATCACATATGTACATATTTTTTTTTTAATTTCATATGAATTTAGGACTTCCAAAGATGCGTTTTTTGTAACTGAATTTAAAATAAATATCATTTTCTAACAAATATTCCTGGATTTCTTTTTGAACTTGATGAAGCTGGTGCTTTGTGTAGCAGACGGCTGTGATAGCTTGCGTTATCCATGATAATAACACTGTTGTTTGGAATATTTTTTAAAGGATAATTTTAAAACCATTTTTTAAAAAAGTTCTGCACTTGTATTTTCATGATAAACCAAGCTAGAATCCTTAATATTCTTAGCAGGCAACAGCAAGCAGTTTGGGACAAATCCGTCTACTGAACCAGCGTGTATTATGGTAATTTTCCTTTATTTGAAGGTGCTTTCGTTTGACAGTTTTGACTGGAATCAACCCATCCTTTGGATACTGTGTCGTGTGTATCGAGCCATGTTTCATCAAGGTAAATTATGGATCTGTTTTCTAACCTATATCTTTAATTTTTTGAAGGTAATTAAATTTCCAAGTGCGTTATCTGTGCGATTCCATTACTACTTGTCTTTTGTCTATTTTGTGGTATTTAAATCCCATTTCACAAACAACTCTATGGCGGGTGGCACGCTAATATTTATATTGGTTTCGTCTAAGCTTCTTTTTTTAGTTTATCCAAGGTAGGAATAACTCCGCTTTCATAAAGGCAATATATTTTCCTTCTTATTAGGTCTGATCACTATTGTTATACGGCGAGATTGAAAATCACTACGCTTTTTTCTTTTGATCAATTCTTCACTAATAATAATACCCCTCATCGATGATATTGGAGTTTTTGTAAGTAGACAGGTTTCTTTTAAAGATTCTTGTTTAATTAGACCTCTACTGATTAAAGTTTCATACACATTTTTCACAACCTCTTTTGCATCTAATGGCGACATAGTTATATTCTCGTAAAACAACTTTTTCGAAACGCACAGTAAAAACGGTTATTCAACACTGCCACTAAACTATTAGCCAAAATATTTATATGCCAATGGTTAATACTCAAGAAATACCTGGCCCACCCCTGCCCTTATGAACAAATGGGTTTACCCAATAACAATAGGTAATAAAATCGTTAAAGGTTTATTGGGGTATGGTCCGTCAAAAGCCATAACGATATACTTTGAGACAGACTATACCTAAAATTTACCATTGTTTTGTACGTCTATAGTAAAAACTATAATTGTCTTTGCCTATATGTATCGTCGAGTATCCTCGACATCCATATTTTGTTGGGTTAGGCCCTTCTTAAGTTAAGAATTTGATCACTCTTTACTTGAAATCACAGTGATAGCACATAGTAAAAAATGTCTGGTCACGTGCTGGGCAGGTAATGGTTGTAATCTCATGTAAGGAACTTACCGGTACAGCACTCCAGTAAGGAAAGTCGATAGCAGTCAAAGTGGGGCTCCACAGTACCAACCAAACTGACAACAGACACAGCACAGTTCCTAATACTATAGTCACAACCTTCATGGACTTTACTAGTTTGTAGTGTCGTATTATATAGGGTAAGTACTTTTTCGGAACTAAAAAAAGACAGGAAATAAAGCTTTTACTCTCTTTATAGTACCTACTTAATATACGTATACTAAGAAATATTTTTAGAAATTAATGAATAACCTTATATCTACAGTTATCAAATTACTCGTCAATAAAAACCAAGATGATCATTAGCTTTTGTTTTTCGAATATTTTCCCTTGTTTAGGGGTTGAAAATTCCCAAAAAACGGAATAAGTTATACAGGGTGCGGCAGCATAACTTCCTTTTTTCAAAACTTAATAAAATGCATTGTATGAATCAAGAAGTTTTAGCTTGGTTTTTACAATGTTGGTACATACCTAAAGTTTTGTTTTACGTAGCTTTGAAGAGCAAATTATGTAGGTGACGTTCCCCATTCTCGATACATTGAGTAAACCGATTTCTGGTGCGGCAGCATAACTTCCTTTTTTGATCATGGGGGATTTGCAATGGCCGGCACGATCTCCCGATTTATTCGCTTGTGATTTTTTTCTATGGGGTTTTTTGAAATCCCGTGTTTATGTGGACCATCCAGGGACCCTTCAAGATTTAAAGAACAACATCCAGGAACAAATTGCCAACATAACGCCTGCTATGCTTAAAAGAGTCAATGTATCGCGAATGGGGGCCGTCGGTATGAACCAACATTGTAAAACCAAAAAAACTTTCTTTTTGCGTTTTATTAATTTTTTAAAAAAAGGAAATTGGTTTATTATATGAATATGAACACAATTATTATTATGTTTTTATCATATTGAAGCAAAACCAAATATTTTCGTAGAAAATGGGGATTTAATGAGAGTGACTTATTTTTCTTATGTTTTTGGTGTGGTTCACTCCCTTAAAGGGGTGAGATTTAACCAAAATCTTTTAAACTGACTAACCGACCGCTTTTTTTTTTTGTTTTAAGGTGCATTTCCCACCTTGGGGTCGGGCAAAGGACCGGGGGGGTGGCGGGGATAAAAACTCCCACTACCACAATTTTCTGCCGCATTAAAAATATTATATTTTATTTAGGTTCTTCCAAATTCCGTGTATCGATCAACGTGTTTTCGATTGCAAGCCTAAGGAGATAATTTTTTTCGGTAACTATTTTTCACTTAAATGACATAAATTATACACCATTTTAAAGGAAGAAATAATTTTGCCTTTTTTTTTTTAAATTTAATTTAAAAAAAGTAAAAATTTTGATTTTGGATATTTTTTTAAAAAAATTTAAAAAACTTAAATTTCTTTACAAAAAAGTTTTAATGTTGGTTTAAAATTTAAAGGGGTAGGAAGGCCTTTCTAGGCCCAATAAAATATTTATTACAAATTTTTTTTAAACCATTTTTCATTTTTCGGGAATATTTTTTTAAATTTTGGGGGTTGTAAAAATTTTTTTTTATGATTTTTTAAATTTGACAAATTTTTGTTTTTTTTTTTTAAATTTTTAAATACCTTTCAAAAAAGGGTTGTAGGTTTTGCCTTAAATCTAAAAACAACCAACATTTTTTAAGTAAGATTTCTTAAAAAATTTCAAACGAACTTAAACAGAATAAATAATATACAATTTTAAAATAAAAAATAAAAATTTTTGGAAAAGATAAAAATAAAATTTAATATTTTTAAAATTTAAATTTTGGTATTTTTATTTTTAAAAAAAATAATTTAATTTTACTTTTTTTTTTTAAAAAAATTTTTTTAAAGGATCAAAAAAAAAAAAGGAAATTTTAATTTCACCCTTTTTAAAAAAAAATTTATTAAATTTTTTTCCGTTTTTTTAAGAAGAAATTAATTTTTTTTTTTAAATTTTTAAATTTTAAATTTTAATCAAATGTAAAATTTTTAAGGAAACGACTTTAAAGGAACCTAAAAAGGTTATTTAAAAAAAAATTTTATTTGCTGAATTTTTTATTAGGAAAAGTATAGCCTAAAAGATTAATAAATTTTCACTTTTTTTTGAAACCAAATTTTTTGGTTAGAAACCATTTAAATTTTTCCCTTTTTTTTTAAAAATTTTGATAAATAAAAAATTCATCTTTTAAAAAAATTTTTTTTTAAAAAACTTTTTTATTTTTTAAAAATTTTTTTTGGAAAAATAAAAACCCCAAAAAAATGACCTTTAAATTTTTTAAAAAAGGGATTTTTTTTTTTAAAATGTTTAAAATAAAAAACAATTTTTTAAAAAATTCTAGGTGTTTTTAATAACCCCAAAAAATTTTTTTTAAAAAAAAAAAAGGAACGAATTTAATTTTATTAATTTATAAATTTTAAAAAAATTTGGAACCGGCCTGACCTTTTATTGCCAAATCCCCGGGGGCCAAACCCCCCATTCCGCTGCCCTGCACGCCTGGACAATTTTATTCTACAGTATTGGGGTTCCATATACCTTTTAAAATTCCCTTTGGGTTCTTATAAATTTTGGGGAAAATTATCGATAACTTATACCGCTTTTGAGAACAACATTACCCCGAACCCCAAATTGGATCCAATTTTCGCGACGCGAATGGATTCTTAATGTTATCTTAAAAATCACATTAAAAAAAATATGAAGATCTAGCATCACAAGTTTTGGAATACCGTTCGAAAAAATGTTTCATTTAAGGGTTGTAATCGTATCATAGTTACCATTTGTAAGCATAAAAACTAAAGAACATCCGGATTCGTGATCCGATAAATAGGAATCAATTCCCTAGATTCGATTTCTTTACGAGGATCCGGATCCGTATATCGATTCCTTTTTTGACGGATCCGTCCCAGCTCTAATTGGTGTTATTTTGCCCTTACCTTTCCCATGCCTGTTCATAACAATCATCCGACTATGTCTTAAACTATTTCTTGTAGGCGTGTGTTTGTCACCTAAACTTCTTGAGGCAATATTTTGGGGTACTGTGGTCATAAGACATAGGGCTTGGCTGGGGCTAAGAGGTTGTTCGTCTATCCTAAAAAAAAATAGGAGTAAAATATACCAGGTTTTTAATTTAGAATACCTTTATGCAGTGAAATTCCTTCCACAAGTTTAAATAACCATTCTGCAAAATTCGGCCTTTTATAATTAAAGGTAGACTTTTTTCAGGGCAGCGAACATAATTGTGTTTTTGACGCATTAAGGTGGACCATATTTTTGTTTTTTTTTTTAGAAAATAACCAAGTTTTTTTTCAGATCATCAAGGATGGTGGAATCATGTCAACAAGGGGGCAGTTTTTTTTTAAATAAAACTTAATCTATGAAATTCAGAGTACAATGAGTTACAAGACTAAATAAAAAAATCGAAAACGTAATACTGCTTTGAGATGTTTTGTAGGGAAGTAAAATTGCATTTAACTTTGGAATTTGTACTAAAGCATTTTAAGATATGTACTATTATGTATAGTCTGTCTCAAAGTATACCGTGTTAGCTCCTGCCTTCATTTATGGATTATACCTGCCGACAGCAATAAAACTGCGGATCGGTAGGTATTAAAGGACAGAACATTAGGGACGGACTTTAATAATATAAAGATTTATAATTTATTGTTTATTTAAGTAAGTATAATCTTAAAATTACATTAAGAAACTAAATATATGCAAAGTTTTAATAAATTTATAACTGCATTATCTATACATAATTACATTTTTAATCTAAATATCTAAATCTAATTCTGTTTCACTATCAGAGTCATCATTAAGATTAATTACAATAGGATTTATGTTGTTTTGGATCGAAATGTAAGAGTCCTCAATTTTTATAATGTGCTGTATGAATTTTTCCAGCTCTCAACTGGTATGTTAGTAATTCATTTTTATCAAATTTATAACACTGGGACTTAAAGTAGGTGTAATCATTTTCTGCTCTGATCTTTGATTTTACTTGGTTACAATGCCTATGGGGTTAAACATACAGTGATACGGAGGAAGCCGTAGACAGTATGCCAGCCTGTTTAGCCAAATTATCACAACATATTGTTTTTTAATTGCATATGAGTTTAGGACTTCAAAAGATGTTTTTTTGTAACGAATCAAAATAAATATCATTTTCTAACAAATATTCCTGATTTCAGTTTTTGAACTTGATGAAGCTGGTTTTGTGTAGCAGACGGCTGTGTAGCTTGCGTTAACCATGACATTAAATTTTGTTTGGAATATTTTTTAAAAGATAATTTAAATCCAATTTTTTAAAAGTTCTGCACTTGTTCTATGATAATCCAAGCTAGAATCTTAATATTATTTGCAGACAACAGCAAGCAGTTTGGGACAAATCCGTCTTCTGAACCAGCGTGTATGTGGTAATGCGTTTTCCTTTATTTGAAGGTGCTTTCGTCTGACAGTTTTGACTGGAATCAACCCATCCTTTGGATACTGTGTCGTGTGTATCGAACCATGTTTCACCAAGGTAAATTATGGATCTGTTTTCTAACCTATATCTTTTAATGTCTTGAAGGTAATTAAATCTCCAAGTGCGTAATCTGTGCGTTCCATTTCTACTTGTCTCTTTCTATTTGCGGTATTTAAATCCCATTTTACAAACAACTCTATGGAGGGTGGCACGGCTAATATTTATATTGGTTTCGTCTTCGTTTTAGCTTTTTATCCAGGTGAATAACTCCGTCTTCATAAAGACAATATATTTTCTTCTTATTAGGTCCTGATCAAGTGTTATACGGTGAGATGGTGTCAAAAGTCCTAACGATTATTACTTTTGATATCAGATTCTATCCACTATAATAATGGTTTTCTATCATGGATACTTGGAGTATTTAAGTAACGTATTGACAGGTTTCTTAATTAAAATGCTTCTTTTTAAAACCCAATAATTTCTTAGTTATTATTTCAGAAAAAGTTATGTTCTACTTCCCGAAGGATTTTTTAGTTTTAAGAGATGATAGGGTTTTTTTTTGATCTGTTTGACGCCAAACATGATTTCGGACATCTTATGAAGAACAAAAGCAACTGTTGGAAGGGCAAATTACCAGAAGGATCACAGGTAAATAAGGTACTTAAGAAGACCTTATTTAAATGACCCAAGATAATGAATAAGCAAACACATTTTAGAAAAAAAGAGCATTAAACCTTGTTTATATTTCCATTGAAATCAAAATACAAATAACAGTGCTTGTTTTAACAATGTAATGTGTTAAAAACAAGGTGAAATTAAGCAATAAAATTTCGATTGCTTAGATTTTTTAAAATTACAAAATTTCTTTGTTGCCACAGTCGAGAACCCAAATTTCGTTAAGGTCAACGACAAAGAATCTATGCGCCAAAAGAAATGGGACCTGGGGCCAAAAGACATAAAAGTCAAGCTTATGGTAATTTATAATCATAGAGAACTGTATTAGTTAAAGTCATCATTCTGAAGGTTAAGGTTGTCTGTTTCACCCATATTCTGGGCATCATCAGACCACACAAACACTGAATGGCAGATAAAACTTTAGGTATGGTTTCTACCCAGTTTATAGAGATTTTTTGGTACCCAAAATGTAACAGCAAACCAACAGTGCAATCTTGTGGAAAGCAATGCAAAGTGTAGTTTTAAAGTCTGGAGTAATTCCTAAACCTTTTTTAGAATCACACGGAATGAGCTGGGGAAATGAATACTTGTAGGAAATTCAAGCCAGTTAATTAATCAAGCAAGCAACCTGTATACCTTCGATTTTCATATAAATTTGGGGAAAAACGGCTTTAAACATTGCGCTAAACGCGCAATCTCGCTCTTGAAGTAGTGGGGGGAGGTATGTACAGCGCGTTGCTTAATTAAGCAGAACTTTTATCATAAATTATAAATTGTCCCAAATGTATTACCTGTTGCCGATGGAACCATTGTTGTTGCCATTGGTACTGTTACGACCATTGGTTCCGTTATGATTATTGGTATCATTGAAATTTATATTTTTTGGCTAGTGTTTGGGTAACTTTGATGTGTATCAGAATTTTTATCTTTGGTATCGTTCATCTCCTCACTAAGGGGATTGTAGATTGTCAGGTTGTTGTTCTCCATCTCGTTCTGCAAGAAAATATAAAGAAAAATTATTTAAGTAAAATAACATGAAAACTCAAAATAAGTACAGTAACGGCCATTAAATCTTGGGCAATTCTTTTTCCCTTTCGTAAAATAGCTTATGCCACCTTCTACTGAATATAAATACCTGTTGAAAAACCTAATAAAGAAACAGGTGTCCGTTGTCAGTGTCTAAAAATATTTTTTAAAATGCCAAACTTAACTTTGGATCAAAAAGTATTAATTATTTATTATATTGAGCAGAAGGTTGGCCAGAAAGGGATGTGGCGGAAGAGCTTAACATCCCAAAGAGTACTATTCATTTTGTTAAAAAAAAAATGGCAGGAAACACACTCCTTTGAGAGAAGAGCTGGAAGTGGTCGCCCCAAACAAACCAATCGAATCAAGAACAAGACAATAATTTAGTTAATGTTTTGAGAAACCAACCATTTAAATCTGTAGTTACAGCAAAAACGAAAACAATTTCCCAGCATCGGTTAGAACGGCACGGCGAAGAATAAGACAAATATCCGAATTGCGCTGCCACCCAGCGCCTTAAAACCGTTTTTAACAAATGTAAATAAAGAACAACGCATTGGATTTGTTCTACAATTTTACTTGGAACCTCCGATTTTTTAGGAAAATATAATATTCACCGATGAAAAAGTGTTTCAGTCGTGCTACAATGGGATACTTAAGGAACACGATTTGATGAAAAATATACCCAAAAGGACAGAAGTAGTGGGCGATTTTTGGTAAATGTTTGGGGGTGGGTGAGTGCACAAGGACTTGGTGTATGATATTTTATCGAAGGAGGGTTAAATGCGGATGTATATATAGATCTACTACATAATATCATGCTTCCTTCTATACTGGATCGATTTCCGGACAGAAATTTTATCTTTCAGCAAGATAAGCCCGTTCATACGGCCGGGCAAGTCGATGAATGGATGGAAGAGCAGCGTATCAGGGTTTTACCGTGGCCGGCACGTAGTCCGGATTTAAATGTTATGGAAAATGTTTGGGGCTTATTAGTTAAAAAAATAAATAGGGAAAATGAGTTTAAACCGCAAAATGAAAACGAATTTAAGGATAAAATTTTAGAGGCGTGGAATAAGTTACGAGGAAATCCGGACTACGCCCGGGCTTTGGTCCATTTAATGCCTGGAAGGCTAAACTCTGTCTTAGAAAAAAACGGGTCCGCAATAAAATATTAAATTTGTTTGGAAGGATATATAAGTTTGTTTGAATTTATTAAATTGTTAATTAATTTTTTCATTTGTTAGTTTTTATAAAATATAAATATTTTCTTTTACCTTTGGCTTTATTTATAGTAATTAAAAGTAAACCAAGGTAAAAAAGAGCGATTTACAAAACTGGCAGACAAGTCAAAATTTGACAAATTTTTTGCCCCAGATTTAATGGCCGTCACTGTACACTAAATGACTTAGAAATATAAACACCTTTTGGTAGTAATTTTCTTTTAATATAATTAATAGTATACAGGGTCATTCATCGAGGACTAAACATGGCTTTTTACACATTTAAAAAAAATCTCTCGGAGTCAAATCTGGCGAACGAACAGGCCAGTTGACCCTATACACTTATTTTCAAATATTCGATCTAAATAACTACGAGCTTGTATCGCATATCGGGGTGGAGCTCCGTCCTGCTGAAACTATGTGTCAGGATTGATGTGCTGGTTTAGTAACTGAGGAAATTGGTTTCTTAAAGAATTTGTCACACTTGTTCATTTAATTGTGTAATAAATTGTAACAGAACGTAAATTAAGGTTTCTTTTAGCACCTTGTTTTTTCAAGGTCTTTTGATTTATTATTAAAGAATGATTTATTTTATTAAAAGCTCCTGCTTTTTTGAGAGGCCTAATTTAAGGTATCCTGCAGCTGTTAAAGCAAAAATTGACGTGTGCATTTTTCTTAAATTTTGCACATTGACATGACACGAAATTTGTTTAAATAAACGTTTGTATTTCGGACGGTATAAATATTAAAATATGGTAATTTTTTCCGTACTATTATTGTGGACTTTAGTAATGTTTTTTTGGCATACATATATAATGTAATGATTGTAATAAATTACATAATATTTATGAAGTTATATAAATTAATGACTTCCTTTTTTGCACATTATGGTTTATAAAAAATTTAAAATGAATAAAAATGGAATTGGACACGTGTATATACCGGGTGACCTAGCGGACATGTATCAGCTGATTACTTTCTTATTTACAAAGATATTACCCCAAAATTGGGACGGAATTCTGACAATTAAAAAAAAATCCTTTTGACACAACCTGGTTAAAAACCAGACCTATTTAGAACATTAAAACAACGAGTTATGAATTTTTAATTGTCACGGTGTTCTTTTTGTTCATAGTAGCTCATTTGTTTTCTAGTATGTTATAAATACATCGTTTTGACCCAAACTGGGCAAAACTAGAACTTTTTAAAAATTAAAACAACGAGTTATGAATTTTTAATTGTCACGGTGTTCTTTTTCGGAGAGTAAAATTTAATCGACGGGATTCTGACAAATAAAAAACTCTTATTATTTATAGTGGCGCATTTGTTTTTTTAGTATGTTATAAACACATCGTTTTGACACAAACTGGTCAAAACTAGACCTTTTTAGGACATTAAAACACGAGTTATGAATTTTTAATTGTCACGGTGTTCTTTTTCGGAGAGTAAAATTCAATCGACGGGATTCTGACAAATAAAAAAATATTGTTGTCTATAGTAGCTTATTTGTTTCTTAGTTTATAAACACAATGTTTTGACACAAACTGGTCAAAAATAGACCTTTTTAGGACATTAAAACAACAAGTTATGAATTTTTCATTGTCATGATGTTCTTTTTCGGAGAGTAAAATTCAATCGACGGGATTCTGACAAATAAAAAAAATATTGTTGTCCATAGTAGCTTATTTGTTTCTTAGTTTATAAACACATGTTTGCACAAACTGGTCAAAACTAGACCTTTTTAGGACATTAAAACAACGAGTTATGAATTTTTCATTGTCATGATGTTCTTTTTCGGAGAGTAAAATTCAATCGACGGGATTCTGACAAATACAAAAAATATTGTTGTCCGTAGTAGCTTATTTGTTTCTTAGTTTATAAACACAATTTTTTGACACAAACTGGTCAAAACTAGACCTTTTTAGGGCATTAAAACAACGAGTTATGAATTTTTCATTGTCATGTTGTTCTTTTCGGAGAGTAAAATTCAATCGACGGGATTCTGACAAATAAAAAAATATTTTGTCCATAGTAGCTTATTTGTTTTTTAGTATGTTATAAACACAATGTTTTGACACAAACTGGTCAAAACTAGACCTTTTTAGGACATTAAAACAACGAGTTATGAATTTTTCATTGTCATGATGTTCTTTTTCGGAGAGTAAAATTCAATCGACGGGATTCTGACAAATAAAAAAAATATTGTTGTCCATAGTAGCTTATTTGTTTCTTAGTTTATAAACACAATGTTTTGACACAAACTGGTCAAAAATATACCTTTTTAGGACATTAAAACAACAAGTTATGAATTTTTCATTGTCATGATGTTCTTTTTCGGGAGTAAAATTCAATCGACGGGATTCTGACAAATAAAAAAAATATTGTTGTCCATAGTAGCTTATTTGTTTCTTAGTATGTTATAAACACAATGTTTTGGCCACAAACTGGTCTAAACTAGACCTTTTTAGGGCATTTAAACAACGAGTTATGAATTTTTCATTGTCATGATGTTCTTTTTCGGAGAGTAAAATTCAATAGACGGGATTCTGACAAATAAAAAAAATTCTGTTGCTTATTTTTTTTATTAGTATGTTATAAACACAATGTTTTGACACAAACTGGTCAAAACTAGAATTTTTAGGACATTAAAACAACGAGTTATGAATTTTTAATTGTCATGGTGTTCTTTTTCGGAGAGTAAAATTTAATCGACAGGATTCTGACAAATAAAAAAATATTATTGTTCATAGTAGCTCATTTGTTTTTTGGTATGTTATAAACACATCGTTTCGATACAAACTGGTCGAAACTAGACCTTTTTAGGACATTAAAACAACGAGTTATGAATTTTTAATTGTCATGGTGTTCTTTTTCGGAGAGTAAAATTTAATCGACAGGATTCTGACAAATAAAAAAATATTATTGTTCATAGTAGCTCATTTATTTTTGGTATGTTATAAACACATCGTTTCGATACAAACTGGTCGAAACTAGACCTTTTTAGGACATTAAAACAACGAGTTATGAATTTTTAATTGTCATGGTGTTCTTTTTCGGAGAGTAAAATTTAATCGACAGGATTCTGACAAATAAAAAAAATATTATTGTTCATAGTAGCTCATTTGTTTTTTGGTATGTTATAAACACATCGTTTCAATACAAACTGGTCAAAACTAGACCTTTTTAGGATATTAAAACAACGAGTTATGAATTTTCAATTGTCATAGTGTTCTTTTTCGGAAAGTAAAATTTAATCGACAGGATTCTGACAAATAAAAAAAATATTATTGTTCATAGTAGCTCATTTGTTTTTTGGTATGTTATAAATACATCGTTTCGATACAAACTGGTCAAAACTAGACCTTTTTGGAACATTAAAACAACGAGTTATGAATTTTTAATTGTCATGTTGTTCTTTTTCGGAGAGTAAAATTTAATCGACGGAATTCTGACAAATAAAAAAAATATTATTGTTCATAGTAGCTTATTTGTTTCTTAGTATGTTAAAAACACACCCTTTTAACATAAACTGGTCAGAACTAGACCTTTCTAGGACTTTAAAACAACGAGTTATAAATTTTTGATTGTCGCGGTGTTCTATCCACGGGATTCTGACAAAAAAATATTGGTTTCCATAGTAGCTCATTTTTTTCTTAGTATGTTGTTATGGAGGGAAATTCGTTTTCTACAATTCAATGAGTATAAAATAAAAGAGAAACCGTTATTGTTGTTTCTTACCAACAAAATATTTATCAACAATAAAAAAAATCCGTTCTAGCATACACGGTACATCCTCAAGTGTGTTTCGCTATATAGAAAGCAGTAACAAGGTCAAAGAACTTATGTAAACAAAATTACTTTATATTTAAAATTGGTTAAATGACCTAGAGCATCAAGTTAACGCTTGCTTTCATGATATCGAATCGACCGACATAAAAAAATAATAGAAAAGGTAGACAGCGTGAATTTATACAGGGTGCATGAAAAAGTCTAAGAAACTCTAAAATTAACATTTTTTTTAAATAAACCAGATGCTGGTTGTTTTACAGTTATATAAAGTTAGAAATGTTTTTTAATTGATTTATTTTTGACCGTTTTCAACTATAGTGCCAAAAAAACTATGGAAAGAGCCCTATTTTACATCTTTTTGACAAAGCAGAATAAAAGAAAACTATGACATGACAAAGAATAATAATAAATTGTATGATATCATGAGGGAAAAGGACAATATAATGGTTCTATGCAATAAATCTATTCTAAATGATCTTTAAAGTCTTCAGACAATACATAATAAGCCTTTCCTAACAATTAGTCCAGAAAACGAAACATTTTGCCTAGCAATTTTTTCAAAATGCATAGAATGGTTTAAAATTTTGACAGTAGGCAGCGAACAGTCCAAGGATCAAAATCTATATCATGCCGAAGGGCTCCTTTCCCTTGGGGGTGGTTGCCAAACCATATCGAGGGTGGATTTTTTTTATATTTGGACTACAGGAATCGATAGAAAAATGATTTCTAAGCAAAAAATGTTTCATGCATTTTTTTGTAAAATGCATACTTTTCGTTTTTCGTCGATAAAATCAACGTTTTTAATCGTTTTTTTGCAAATTAGTCGACAAGTCTGCATTTTATCAAAAAAACTTATTAACAAAATTGTAGCTTTTAAAAAAGCAAATAAATTGTAATTTTGTAATTGATGTGGGACCAATATACAAACCAAGTTGTGGTTTGTTAAATGTTAGCTCATCAAACACAAAATTTTAGAGTTTCAAAGGCAAATAACGCAAAATCTACGATTTTTTTTAGGAAAACTAATATTGTTGTGTGCCACCGAATGCAGTAGTCACCGATGACACAAATTATTATTAAATTTGGTTGCTACAATGGCTGTAGCACCAAAGATAATTAGTATTATCTTTGGTAGCACTTAGTTTTACAATTTTGTTTTATTATTTTCAAATTATTTTTAAATTAAATTCCTTTTTGGTTTATTTAAATTATTTATTTAGTTTTTTTTATAATATTAACTGTCACTGAATATACTAAGATTTACTAGAGACTAACTTAAATGTATGGCTAACCTAAAGATACTGATGCTTGAAAAAAAACTGCTAGATACTTATTTTTCTACAATGGGGGTTGTGTTGACCACTAACACAAGGGCGGAGCCATTTTTAAGATTGGAAATTTCCTTTGACCCTTTGTATGTAAATACTATTTGAAAAGATCGAGTGTTAAAATATTAATTTGAGGTGTTTACGATCGAAGTATACAATAACCTATTTAGGGTTTTATAGTTCTAAAAGCTTTTAATAGTAGGGTAATAGATTGTTAGTTTAAAGGAAACATTTATTATGCAAAGGATAAGTTTAAATTACTTTTACGTGTTTTTAGAAATATCTACCCTTTTATTAGGGTGTTAAAAGTCTTGGGAAATGTAAATAATGATTATAGAATATTTGGGGTTCTTTGACAATAATGATAATTCTGAATAATGAAAGTAACTAATAAAAATGTGTTATCGTGATGCGTAAAAACTATAAAAAACATTAATTATTAAAAAAGGAAATTCCGTCTTATAATGTATTATCACATTTATAATAGAATATTATATTTGATCTTGTTTGGATCACAACACTAATTTTAAATTTTTTTTAAATAATTTGCAAAGATCTCTTTTTTAAAAAAGGTATATATCATAAAAGTTGAGTGAGTTACTAATTATTTGGGTATCAAATTGTAGCTTTTAAAATAACAAACATTTTGATTTTTTTTAGTTTACTGTATGACGGAAATTAAGTGAGATATAAACGGGTAAGGATCCTAAACAGTTTTAATATACAGGACCTGATAGCTCTTGAAAAAACTAACAAAATGGTTTTTTAAAGAACTTTTTATCACAAAAACTGAAGGAGTTATGCTTAAAAACCAATTTTTGGAGCATTCTAAAAGCGATTCGATGCATTTTTTAAAAAATCCGCTGTTTTGTACTATTTTTTGCATTGTAATATTGTAAGGGGTGGATTTTTAAGGATTAAAAAATTACAAAATTAAATTAGTAATACTTTTGAGCAGTCACATTTTTAATTACAACTCTGTGACAATATGTTAATTTTTCTAGGGTAAACATTTTTTTATTAAATCATAATAAGAGTTGATTTTCAAGGGTTGAAATATAATAAATAATATTTCAAAGAATTAAATACCTATTTTTTAATTTATATACCTGAGCTTTTATGTATAGTTTCATAGGTTTTAGCAATAAAGGGTAGTTTTCACCCCTAAAAAATAAAGAGCGTCTATCGGCATAATATAGATTTTGAAGAGGAGAGTAAGTTAAGCTTAATTTTAACTTTTCATGAAAATCTATGCATTTTTAAAAATTGCCAGCTTTTGCACTTTTTTAGCTTCGATTTCTAGACTATAATTCTTGAGAGAGTACTTTAATAGCAGTACAGTTTAGTGATGAGCGAGACCGGTCTTGGTCTTGCGGTCTTGGTCTTGGTCTTGCAGCAAGACCTAGACCGAGACCAAGACCAAGACCGCTTTTCGCCTGCAAGACCAAGACCAAGACCGAGGTATGCAAGACCAAGACCAAGACCGAGGAGTGCAAGACTACGCAAGACCAAGACCGACCTGCAAGACTCTTGCACTTTTGCGACTTTTTTTTAATATTATATTATTTAATTTTTATACTCAATATACAAAGATATTTCGTACAGGCGTGACAAAAAATGTGTTAAGAACTGCCAAAAAAGGCGATTATTTATTAGGTAACAGGTTTCTTTAATTAAATAAATATTTTAATTAATCACTTTGTCTTTTAAAAAGTTTTCTAACCACGATAACGAGTAAATTCAATAACATGTTTCAAAAATAATAAGATTGTGACTCAATGGTCCGACTAATGTTTTTTTTTTTAAATTAGCTATACAGGGTGTCAAAAAAGTCTGGAATATTGCTAATATCTTCCAAGCCGCTCTTAATTTTTCGACGAAAATTTAGCTGGCAACACAATTTTAAAAAAGGCGTCAGATAAATGTAATTTCACTTTCCAAAGTATACAGGGAAAGCCAAAAAGTAGTATCAACTTAGGTTTTTTAAATGGAAACCCCTGTATATTTTTATGTATTCGAATAGATCTTTTCAAGCCAATTTCAACGGTATACAGTTTTATTTGTTTATCTGTCAAACTGATCGAATTATACGATTTAAAATTTTTCGAATAAGCTATAATTTCTACAAAGCACTTGAGAGCTAATTTTAAATAGGAACATAAAAACAAAGTAAATTATGTAGATGTTTAAACTTTAACAGGTTTTATTTCTTTAAAACGACAAGTTTTAATAAACGACCAAAAACATAATTCCAAACTGAAATTTTACAAACGGGAACACGTCTTGCAGTAACAATTAGATTACACTACTTTATCAAATGTTCAAATTGTCTGCCATTGTTAGCTAGACAATATCCAAGCCTGTCCCTAAATTCTCGTAACAGGTGATCAATGTTTTCCGGCCTATCTTTATAAACTTTATTTTTTAAATCCCCCCACAAATAAAAGTCCAAAGGATTTAAATCCGGAGACCTGGCAGGCCATTCAATAGCGCCCCTTCTCCCTATCCACCGATTTGGAAATTCTCGGTTCAGGAACTGACGCACCTGCAAACCAAAATGTGCGGGAGCACCATCTTGTTGGAACCAAATGTCTCTTCTATTTGGATATAGGATTTCTAAATGGGGAATGACATGTTCACGCAATAATTCCAAATGAAGTTCTGATGTAAGATTTCCCGCAATAAAAAATGGTCCGATAATATTATGACCTATGATACCTGCCCAGACATTCACTTTTGTGGTCTTTACGTGTGTGCTTCGGCCATCCATCGGGGATTGACTGCAGACCAATATCTACAGTTATGTCTGTTGACAATACCATGAAGCATAAACGTAGCTTCATCAGGAAAGAGAATATTTTGAGAAAAATTATGCTCAGCATTGCACCTCTCCATCATAATTTCGCAGAACTCTGCACGTCTATCGAAATCATCCTCTGTAAGTTCCTGAACCAAATGAATCTTAAACGGACGAATTTTTTCACTTTCAAATAAATTTTTGACAGACTGGTAAGTAACATTATGATCCAGTCCATATTGGCGAAGCGATTGAGTGGGATTCTCTTGAACATGCAGTAAAATATCTATTGCCGTATCACCACCAGTAGCTGTTTTCGGTCGGCCTGATTTGGGTCTGTGATTTACACTTCCCGTTTCCTTAAATTTCTTAAGCAATTTACTTACAAACGATTGAGTAATTGCGGGTCGATTCGGATAAATATGATTAAATAAATCACACACTTCTGCTTGTGATCTCTTGCGATCACCGTATCCAATCATCATAAGTATCTCAATTTTCTCTTTTTCAGTTAAAGCCATCGTTCTACTAATTAAAATGACTACTGTTGTAATTAAAAAATTGACACAAAATGTCATTTAAGTCAACTGACATTAACAGATAAGTACCTGTATAGGCCGGAAAACATTGATCACTTAAAATTCAAAATTAGAAATCAAATGCGTGATCAGTTTGACAGATAAACACATAAAACTGTATACCATTGAAATTGGCTTGAAAAGATCTATTCGAATACATAAAAATATACAGGGGTTTCCATTTAAAAAACCTAAGTTGATACTACTTTTTGGCTTTCCCTGTATACTTTGGAAAGTGAAATTACATTTATCTGACGCCTTTTTTTAAAATTGTGTTGCCAGCTAAATTTTCGTCGAAAAATTAAGAGCGGCTTGGAAGATATTTGCAATATTCCAGACTTTTTTGACACCCTGTATAGTGATGCCACTTACAGGGTGAATCAAAAATTTCCACAATACAGAAAAACATTATTTTTGTTCTACACTGTAAGAAGTGGCACCATTAGATTGCTTCTTAAAACTAAGATATTAATGTAAAAGGGATGGATTAATAAAAAATATTATTTTCATGTCATACTTTTTATATAAATGAATTTTAAATATCACTTTCGGTTTAGACGAAAAATTATATTTCAAAACCATATACGTTGATATTGTTCCTATATGACAGTTCAACAATTTTTAGCATAATATACAGGGTGGTGATTTTTTTAAATTGATTTTTTGCCATATTTTTTTATTTTAGGTTTAAAGCCTAAAATAAGGAAGTTTTCTTAATAATAAAAAATAGTTTCACATTTTACCACTTTTTTCCTATAATTTTCATATGTTCAGTTTTTCTCCATCATGAACAGTTTTGGAGATATCAAGCTTTGTCACACTATTGAGCCACCTTGTATATGCAGAATGTTTATAAAGTATTTGTGCCAACTTTGTACGGTAAATGTTTGACTTTTTTAAAGATAAAAAGCTTATATGAACTGAAAAGATTCCTAAATCACTTTTTTTAAATCAGAAATCAATGTTTACATATTAGAATTATTTTCACGAAAATTTCACATCTGGTTAAAATTAAAAGTTTTTTGTTTTTTCTGCTCACACAGTACACACATTTGTTTTAATTTTATATGCCTTTTTAAAGAAAATTTAAAAAATTCTTATGACTAAAATGTTTCTATGTGCCACAATTCAACTAAAAATGAAGCTCTATAAATAAATAAACCCCTACATTTAAAATATGCTTTTTAATCAAATAATTCAAATATACGTGTAAGCTTAAAATCGGTATATTTTAAAATGTTAATGCAAAAAATATTGTCGCCATATTTATTTATTTTTAAGTATTAAAAAAATATATTTTATTTAAGATTACTTACTTTAAATTATTACTATAAAAAAAAAGCAAGACCAGCAAGAGTCTTGCAGCAAGACCAAGACCAAGACCAAGACTGGGTGGTGCAAGACCAAGACCAAGAACAAGACCTTCCTTTGGCTTGGAAGACCCAAGACCAGGCTTGCAAGACCAAGACCAAGACTAGCCCGGTCTTGGTCTTGGTCTTGCTTTGCTCATCACTAGTACAGTTAGATGCAAGTTTACTACATAATTTTTCTATATGTTCTTTGAAATTCAAATTAAAATCGACATTAATGACATGAAAACCTTTAAAATGAGAGTTCCTAAAAGTATTTTTATTAAAGCTTGACAGAAATCTGATTTTAAAACTTTTCATAAATTTTTGGCAATTCTTTTGTATCCAGTTACCTATTTTTAAGTTTTTATTAAAAAAAAATTATCCATAAATAACCATTGTGGTAAATTACCTTCGCCAGTGCTTAAGAACCAAAAATAACACGACTCGGGCCTTCACTAGTTTTGTCTTATTTTCAGGTAAAAGATACTTCTGGCAAGTGCGGTGCGGTAATATCGACAAATCCTGTACATTTGGATACATATTTGGTGGAACCCTGTATACCCAAGGTCGATGTCAGTACGTAGTATCTTGTACCGGTCATGATACTTACGATGGCTAAAATATGTAGTCAACTTTCTCTTTTTCTATACATTTAATGCTTTGATGGCAAAAAATAGGTGACATTCATTAAATTTTTAAATTACGATTTCTTTTTGATTACATTTGTTATTCTTGTTCATCGCTTTTTTGGCAAATCATTTTTTATGAATATGGACGGTTTTTATGACCTATTATTACGATTTTTTAAGTGCTTAAATCGATTTTTTGAGTGCTCAATGCTGTTGCATACGACATCAGTACCTATAATGTCGCTTAAAAATCATTCGCGTCAAAAATTTCGATTCTCGAATGTAATTTTCGACATTTTCTATTCTACATTTTTGCAAGTACCACCTCCCTTGAGTTTTTTATTTAAATTTTCTCAAAAAAACGTTTAATATGAAAATTGTAGGGCAAATTTGAAGAGTTCAAACATAATTTTGGATATTATACAGGATGCATCATAAAGACGTGGTAAACCATAGTTATGGTTTTTTAAATAGGACACCCTGTGTTTGACTTGATATTTCAATTCTGCTTAAAATTCGAAGCATTTTTTATATAAAACCGGCCTAAGTTCACTGGTTTTCGAACTAAAGATGTTTAAAAATTGAATAATTAAAATAATAAATGCTGGTGTAACAAACTTGATTTTTATTTCAACAATAAAACTGTGATAATTTAAGATAACATATTAATTATAACACTTTTCGGTAACCCCCCGGGTTTTGCAC
>JAHBCN010010241.1:0-32477 GCA_019359885.1 Listronotus oregonensis | reverse complement strand
TTTTATTCGATTTTTTAAAAGGTCCTTGCTTCTGAGATGGTCTGATTATACTGTTTCCCCCTTCGTGCTACCTGTCGATTTTCGGGACTGGTTTTGAAAAAATTTTTTTTTAATTTTTAAAAGTCTGGCTTTGTCACGGATTTAAAAACCCCTTTTGTGATTTAGTTAGGGGGTTTTTTTTAGGGGGGGGAATATAGGTCTCAATGCCTAGTTGAATTATTTCGGAAAAAATTTTTTTAAAATTTCGGAAGGATCGAAAGTAGAAAAGGGGTAGGACCCAAGGGTATGGAAAAAATCTCTCAGACCAACCCAGAGGCCCGGGGTGTAGTGCCAGACGGTTCGTGGCGGCAGGGTTTTAAAATTCCAAAAAGAGTGGAGGTGGATCCTTATTATGACCAAACCATGGTCAGAGCGACCAAGGGGACAGTTACTGATCGATAGGTTCGGGGGTGGAAGAAAAAAAGAGATCTGGGGGTTAATTGGGGGGGAACCCCCTAGGAAAGTGGGGGGTTCCATAATTAGTTGGGGTGAGCGAGTTGTGATTGCGAAATTTTCTGCTGCTCTGCCTTTGTATCAGTTTTTGTGGATCCTCCAATCCTTATTATGAACATTAAAATCCCCGAGAACGATTACTTCGGCCAATGGAAAGGGGAAAAATAATATTGCCAATCTTTATTGAGAGGAAATCAAAGAGCTCGTTGTAGGAATTTCGGACGGGGACCTATATACAGCAGATAAATTTGGTAGGGCCTGGATTCCGGTTAAAACCCTAGAAAACCCCAGGTCGTTGCGAACGTAAGCACAAACACCGCCATGGGGTCGAAAATTTAAAAATAGTTCAAACCGGAAAAGGAGGTGGTTGGTTGCTGTTTTGGGACTTCGGGTTTCGGGAAAATAGTATGGGGGTTTGGAGGATTGAAAAAAATGGTGAACAGAGTTTACGTTGGAGTTAACCCAAAATATATTTAAAGATATTCCCTTTTCGATGGGGGCCCCCCAAATGCCCCCTCGCCCGGAGAACCGAAGGGGGGGTTTTTATGGATAACTTTACGTTGGGTGTGCCATCATCATTATTTACAAATTTTAGTAGAGTGGAAAAAAAGAAAAAAAAGAAAAAGGAAGAAGGAATACTAAAAAAAAGAAGGAGGAGGAAGAAAAAAACGACTCACCCCCAGAACTCAAACCCCCTGAGATTACGGCCTTTAAAGGGCAAGTGGGGTGGTACCCCAGGCGGGGCTCCCCCCACCTACCACCACCTGCCTTTTCTCTTTTGAGAACATGTACAGTAACGGCCATTAAATCTTGGGCAATTTTTTTTTCCCTTTCTTACAATAGGCTTATGCCACCTTCTACTATATAAAAATACCTGAAAAACCCTAATAAAGAAACAGGTGTTCGTTGTCTGTCTAAAAAATTTTTTTAAAATGCCAAACTTAACTTTGGATCAAAAAGTGTGAATTATTTATTATTTCAAGAGTGGACAGAAAGGGAGTGCCGAAATTTAACATCCCTAAAGTACTATCCATTTTGTTAAAAAAAAAAAAATGGCGGAAACACACTCCGAGAGAAACGGGAAGGGTCCCCAAACTATCGAATCAAGAACAAGACAATAATTTAAATGTTTTGAGAAACCAACCATTAAATCTATGTTAAGCAAAACGGAAAGCAATTTCCCCAGATCGGTTAGAACGGACGGAGAAGAATGGCCAATATCCGTTGCCTGCCACCCGGCAGCCCTTAAAACCGTTTTTAAAAATGCAAATAAAGAACAACCATTGGATTTGCTCTACAATTTTTTGGAACCTCTGATTTTTGGGAAAATATAATATTTATAATGAAAAAGTGTTTCTCGTCACAATGGGATACTTAAGGTATACCAAAGGAACACGATTTGATGAAAAATACCCAAAAGGACAAAGTGTGGGCGATTTTCAGTAAATTGTTTGGGGTGGCTAAGTGTACAAGGACTTGGTGTATGTTATTTTATCGAAGGGATTCAATGCGGATGTATATATATAGATCTTAAAGAATATCATGCTTTTTCTGTACTGGGATCGATTTCCGGACAGAAATTTTATCTTTCAGCAAGATAAGTCCTTGTTCATACGGCCCGGCAAGTCGATGAATGGATGGAAACGTTTATCAAAGGGGTTTTTCCGTGGGGCCCTCACGTATCCGGATTTAAATGTTATGGAAAAGTTTGGGGTTATTAGTTAAAAAAATAAATAAGGAAAATGAGTTTAGGCCGCAAAATGTAAACGAACTTAGGGATAAAATTTTAGAGGCGTGGAATGAGTTACGAAGAAACCCGGACTACGCCCGGGTTTTAGTCCATTCGATGCCTGGAAGGCTGTACTCTGTCTTAGAAAAAAACGGAGCCGCAATAAAATATTAAATTTTTTTTAAAGGATATTAAAGTTTGTTTGAATTTATTAAATTGGTAATTAATTTATTAATTTGTTAGTTTTTATAAAATAGAAATATTTTTTTTTACCTTTTGCTTTATATAAAGTAATTAAAAGTAAAACAAGGTAAAAAAGAGCGATTTACAAAAATGGGCAGAAAAGACAAAATTTGTCAAATTTTTTGCGCAAGATTTAATGGTCGTCACAGTACGAATTTAAATGAAAATTTAGTAGTTTCAAGGACTTATTATCCTTTTAATATTGGTCGGTAAAAAAGTTTTACCGGAGTAGTCTAGGACTAGGTAATTTTTTTTCCGGACTCAATGCTGTAAAAGTTCATTTTCCAGACTAAAACCAATTATCTAAAAGTGCGTTACACAGTACAGTATAAAATAAAAACATATTTTTAAAGTCAATTAACTTAAAGCTTTTAAAACAAAACTAATTAAGTCTCCTGAAACGTTAATAATTGTAATAACACTTCTGCGGTTGGGAGGCGCAAAAAAATCATTACGCCCTCGCGATGTTGGTTAGCGGGAAAATGTTCAGGAAAAGTGACATTGCATAAATCAGGGCGCACCCATACGTAAAATTTCTAATTTTCACTCGCGAACGCTATAAGAACTTTTTTAATAAGCCTCCCTTAAATTGCCTGCTCGCGTCTTTGCGTTCGATTTATTTTGTTTTGGACATCGAAATCGCATTCCTTATTGATGAAATTCTCTTAAAGTTAATGAAAAAAAAATTGTCGTATTTAACCCAAAATCAGTAGGTAAATTTATGGGGTATAAATAGGGCGGTATATTTGTTAAGTGTGGCCTTCGAATAACTTTGTTATGCGATTAAATGATACGAATTAACGGTTTAATTTTTTTTTTTTAAATGTGTATGTGTTCTTTAAGCTGGTTTACTCGTAAAACAGCTCTTCCTGAAAATTAAATAAAATTGAAATATAGAGTTAATAAAACTGTCTTTTATCTAATGGAAAAAATACAAGATTTTTTATCGTCTGTAAAGCGAGATACTAACAGTTAAATTGTGCACAATTAAAATTGTCGATATCTGTCACGTATGAAAGCCATGCATTTATTTTGGAATATTTCAAAAACGGTTCCTACGATATTTTTTAAAACCTAATGTAATATAAATTAAAGTATTAAAAAAATTTAAAAAAACGGAATATTTTTGACCGTTTTGTTAAAAAGATATTGATTTTTGAAGCTTTACTAGATCTGTGTGTTATTAAAAAATAGTGTACACTATTTTATATTTTTTTTACGTAATCGCTCTTTGGAAGGTGTATTTTAGGACTCCAAAACGAGTAAAATAGTGTAAAATAAAACTGAATAACGAACAGACCTTATGTGTTGGGTGTACAGTCTTCTACAAAAATAATATTTTCAAGCATTAAGAACCTCTAACTTTTGGTAAAGCGTATTCGATCTTATTTGGAACAGCACTAAATTTGAGGTCCATTCAAAATACTGCATCACGAATTAAACTAAACTAAAAAAAAATAATGATCCGTACTGGTACTAGTCCCGGCCCGTTCAACAGTCAATTTTTGTTAGAGAGCAGTGAGTTCGGCGCGGATGGCATAAAAGAGACGAATATAAAAGATGTTAATCTGAGATTGGGGGTTTGATTTCTAGACGAGAAGGGCTTTACTTACTATAAGACGATAATTTTGTGTTGTTTTTTTCCAGGATTTTTTGTTTTATGCATAAGGCCACTCATGGCCATTTTGTATGCTATAATATTTTACTGTTAAGAGTATCGGCGCAGCATAGTAAGCCAGGCCAAGTTTCGCCCTGACGCACATAATGTGTATATCACATAAAAAGTTTTAGCGTGTTTCCTTTATCATAACTTTGTTATCGTTCGTCATAAAGGTATGAAATTTGGTATATAAATTCATATCATAAGTATTCTAATTACCTGTAAAAAAATTGAGAAAGTAGAGTCGAGTGGTTTCTGAGATATTAGATTCTAAAAATCGCCCATTTTACTACTGACTGACTTACTTAATTATTGACTCATCAAAATTAAGGGGCATTTCCCGAGGCAGTAGAAACTTAAAATTTGGTATGTAAGTGGGTTTTAGGACACAAATAAGGGAAAAATTCTGAAAGCTACACGTTTTTACTCAAAATGCTCTGAAGCAGGGGCGGTAATATCGTGTATTTAGGGGGTATTTTGGAAAACTGTCTTAAAATTTTTAAATCCAGACAGTAAAGTATACCAATAAATCCGGCTTACCAAAACCTATAATTTCTATTGATTAACTTATATTGGCCCAAAAATGAAACACAAAAGTTAAAGATTTAAAGATTTTAAGGTTTGAAGGGAAAGGTTAAGATTTTTAATTTAACTGAAAAAACTTCACCAAAAAAAAATTTTTTTTAATGTTCCCAAAATGTTTTTTTTAAGTTTGCACGACTTAGAATTAAATTTAAAAAGTTTTTTTAAATAACTTTTTTAGACATTATGACAACTAAACTCATTTTTTGATATTGAAATTTACTTCTTATTATTATTCCCAACCGGTGCCTATGAGCCGAATGTCAATATTGATTTTTAGGTTACTGTAAAAGCAGATAGTCCAGTAACTGAAGACCTGAAAGTACCCAAAGCTGTAACTAAATCTGTACAGTTTTCATTTGTGGCGCAATTCTTAGGTCTTCGCGGATGCTTTGAGCGAGAAAAAGTTTATCACAATTCCGACGTGGGAACCTGAAAATGGCCACCCAAAGTCCCAAAAATGAGTTTCCGCGAATATTTGCCAAAATATGCGAATTAGAAAATTTTTGTTCAGACAAAAAATGAAGATCACCTCGAAATCTACAAAAAGGTTTTTACCATTTTTTTCGCAAAAACGGCCGTCGAAAAATCCATAACTGTTCACACTGGATAGATGTGGCTAAATGGCTAAAAAATGCAGATGGGCAAAACAATTCTTTATCAAAACGCAAGAAATATGGTGAAGGAAATTTTCTGAGATCATTAAACACTTGCTAAGGTCTGATTAAAAAAAAAATGTTAATAACAAACCATTTTTTTAAAATATCAATAAATTAATGGGATACTCTCAAATATTGTAAAAAAAAACTTTGACCGCTTTTTTTAATATTCCAGAAAAATCAGAATGGATCCAAACTCATAGGCAATGATAGGTACGATTTTCCCATTCCGATGAACTTTGAATGATTAAAAAATGTACATTATTGCCCGAGTAATGAAACAATTCGTCCGCGCGCTTATAAGTGAACCCCTGAAATGAGGGGACTTTTGGGTCCCGTTATTTCGAAAACTATCGATTTTTCGAGAAAAATTATAGGGACCATTTTGGTAGATTACAAGGCGATCTTTATTTTTTGTCCAAACAAAAATTCGCATATTTTGGCAGATATTAGCGGGAAACCCATTTTTCGGGCCTTGAGGGGCCATTTTCAACCCTTTTCCACCTGTTAATGTTGATAAACTTTTTTTCACTCGAAAGCATCCCCGAAGACCTAAGAATTGCGCCACAAGGGAAAACTGTACAGATTTATTTACAGCTTTGTCCCTTCATTTACTGGACTAAGAGGCGATTACCAAAAAAGAAGGTTCCTAATTTAATAAATTTTACAATATGTGGCCAACTTTTTGTATAACTGTATAAAAAAAACCTATTTCTACAAATCCAAAAAATGTCAACATACGTTTAAAAATAATCGTAGTATAAACTGAAACGCTTCTAATATTTTAGAAAGGAAACTAAAAAAAAAACGTAAAATAAAAAAAAGTGCCTTTATATTATCAAATAAAGATGACTGTAGCTGTCAGATAATTAATATAATTCTTGGTTGTTTTTCTTAATGTTGAGGTAGTTTTAAGGAACCTAAAATTATTAAACTCTTTATTATTTTTATTTTTAAAAATAATAAAGTAACATGTTAAAACAAATTAATTTACCATTTATGATATAACGCCTTTTTTTTGTTTAAAGGTTCCTTTTTTAAGTGTATTTTATATCTTGAAAACAGTGACCGACTTGTCACTGAAACGTTGATAAGTTTTTGGAAATTTTAAAAGGTCTTTGAGTTAATTTTTTAGGTGATCTGCAGGTTAGTACAGTTATATATTGGTTTTGTTATTTTGTTAGTGTTTAAGCAAAGATAAATTAATGAATCATTTAAAAGTAATAAAACATTTAGTACTTTAAACATAATAATCTTTAAAAAGATATAAGTGACAAAACATTTAGGTCGTAAAATTTTTAAAATATGGTTAGAGTTATGAATAAAACGTCCCTAGTAATTACGAGTAATTATTAATAATCAGTAACTATTTTTAGGTTAAAAGTATATTTATTATTTTTAATTAAGCGGTAGTATTTTATTTCAAACATCTAAGGGTCTCTTTTAAATGCCCATGAGACAAGTTTTTAAAAATAAGGCAAGACATACCTAATAATATTTTGGTTTTTTATTTTTGATCATGTTTTCTCATTTTCCGTGTACACAATGAAAACATTGTATTTACAAAGGGCTTAATTACGGAAAAACAACGAGAGATACAAAGAAAACTCAAGAGACATATTTTGTTTATAACAAAAAACTCAGTTAAAGGAAATGATTTTATAAAAAAATTACCAGTGGCGTACTACATGTTTTTAAAAACCCTACGGTAATATTCGTACGCACGCCACTCAGTAAACCATGAGGTCATTTTTTTATTATTGAGCACTAACAAAGTAAGCTCTGGCTAAAATTTTATTGTATCTTCTAGAGATCAAAACTTATTACAGTTAAACGATTTTTAAATTTTTTTACACCCTGTAGCTTATACAAAAAATATTTGTAAAGCAAAACTGCCTATAATTTTTTTATTTTTTTTAATATTTAGGAATCCGTTGCGAAATTTTGTTCCAGTCTTTATGCTATTCCCTGTATAAGGGGTGTTATTTAACATGTTTCTTTCAACACAACTGGATAATTCGCTTTATTTAAAATATGTATTTTATTAGAGAGAGATAAAGTTATCTACAGGGTTCTCATAATAGACTACCTATTTTGATATTAAAATAAATTCTATATGAGATAAGTCGGTACGTTTTTTTTAATTTTTATCTTCTGTGGCCTTTGGAATTTGAATCGACATATTTTTAATCGATTAGGCACACAAAACTAGGAAAATGTGATTTTCGTAAAAGGTAATTTTTCTAATAAAGCATTATTAGGTTTGAACATATAATTTAATGTTTAGTTTTAATTCTCATGGATTATTCAGTTTAACAAAGAGTTTTTTTGCGTGAAAACATAAAGACTAACTTAATATAAGAAGATGAAGCGACAGTACCTACCGCTAAAAAGTCTAATAGAGTTCTGCGAGAAGTGTTTAATGGCCAACTCATTTTACTATTTGGGGATTTAAATTGGCTTTTAAGGTCCCCGGACTTAACTGCACCAGATTTTTTTTGTAGGGCTATTTAAAGTCAAAGGTTTTTGCAACTCGTCCAGAAAACATTCAAGATCTTAAAGTCCGAATTCCTGAAGAGGTCCAGTGAATTGATCAGGTTTTCCTTCATCGTGTCATGAATCATTTCTTGTCAAATCTTGAAAAGTGCATTGAAGTTAATGGCTATTACTTAAAAGACGTAATTTTTAAAAGTTTGGATAAGTCGTATGTTATAGTAAATCCCAAAAAGTAAATTGTAATCAAGTGTAATAAACTGTTAGTTTTATTATGTTTTAACAATTTTACTAAGCAATTAAAATGGGTAGTCTACTATGGGGAACCCAGTAGAATGTTATATATTTTTATTAAACATTTAAAAAGTTATATCTTGTATAACGATTTTGTGGCCACCCGGTAGGTATAAGCCACTGTAAAACTATATTTGCTATTAACAACAGTTGAGCAAAAACGATGGAGAACTAATAAAATCAATAACCATTTATTTGAAATTTAAACATTTGTGTTTGAAACTGAATCTACAGATTTATTATTTTTAGATTTATTTGTTTTCCGAAATTTAATCTCGATTTTTTAATGTGATCAATGTAACAGCAACGTTTCAATTTCCATTTGCAAACGATTCTCTGCAAATATTGGATTATTTGAGTGATGAGGTTTGCTGATGATTTTGTTAGACTAAACATAGATTTTTAAATTTTAAGTTTATTGTATTTTTAAGATCACAAACCTTTTGGGTTTATAAGGTTTAGGTTCATCAATACCAAATAAAGTTTGTAGTTTGATAGACACTACTTGTGCAAAAAATTGGCTGTTAGCCTGCATTAATAAAAAATGCATTGGTTTTCCATATTTTTTAAAATAAAATAATAACACCCTTGGGACTTTTTAAATTCAATTTAATTCCCTAAACTGCAACATTTTACAGAAACCTTGAATATTTAATTATTTTACCATTTTTCAGCCTGTTAGTTTCAGAATTTTTGCATATTATATTTATTTCCAGAGCTCTAAATTTAAAAATTACATTTTAAATAAAACAGTTTGTGCAGGGCTGAAATATATTTAAAAAAGGTAAATAATGTTAACGTGACAATTCATAAAAATTAAGAAATACAAGTTTATATCCAAATAAAATAAACCAGATGTTACTATTTTCAATTCTTGGTGTTTAACCAGTTTACGTACCTAGGTACTCTAACTGTCTAAATCTATTCACTAAAATATACAGTACCTTAAGGATTTATGATGAACGTAAACACTTAAAAAAAAGCTAAATAAATTTTCTTGTCAAAAATGGTACTTTTTCATTGGTTTAATTTAATCGATTGTTAATTATTATGATAAAATAATATAATAAATGTTTAAAAAATAAAATACCGGTGAAAAAATAAATTCTGTTTAAAATTTTAATTGGCAAAAAAAACATTGAAATTTATTACAATCTATACTTTTAATCAGGACTAGCCTATGAACGACATAGATTCATTGTCGTATTTTAGAATCATTTTGTTCGAAAAATCATGAAACTTTTGGGCATTGACTTATTTGTAATTTAAATTTTGGTAACTAATATCACTTTTAGACTATACCATTTTATTTAACCATCTCAAATTTGGTAAAAATGGACATAGGTAAATTCTGATTTAAATGCCATAAATCATTGGCATTTCTTAAAACCATCAGTTGTTTAAAATATTACACTTGCTAAAAACACACTTGTCAAAACTTACATCTATCTCAAATAACGCTGTACATGGTGGCGTATGGTTGTTTATATTTATCTCTTTCCACATTTGGCATACATTTTTGTTGATGCAAAGGCTCTATTTTATTTTTTATTTTAAAATGGGTTTTGTTTTTTAATTGCCAAAGATTATAGACGGAGAGGTAGATCCGAAAAATCATCGTCATCAGTAATAAGAGTTTCTCCCGTAAAACATGTTTATTTAGTATTATTAGTTATGTTCTCGCGCAGGCTTACAACCTATTGGATACAGGGGTAGCAATAAAGGGTGAAAGTGCAAAATTTTTGGGAAAAAAATCGTCATCGATAATATGTCAGCCATTTTGGCCACTTAAGGTTGAACCTCGAAGGTGTCTAAATCCAAAAGGGCTGACAGTTAGGTGGATACCGAAAGTTTACAACTTGGGAGTTAGTGAACGATGACCGAGGGCAGACAACAGGGGGCAAATTAATTTTTGAGCGCTTACTTTATACAGGTTGGTTTTTAAATGAATGTCAATATTTAAGGGGACAATTTTTGGGTCCATTTTAAGAAGAAAACTTCATATAAACATGTGCTCCAAACGTCCTAAGTTTTAAGATACAGAGTGGTAAAAAATTTTTAAAAAAAAACTAATTTATTAATATCAGTAATACCATTTTAAATATATATATATATATATATATATATATATATATATATATATATATATATATATATATATATATATATATAATAATTTTTCTCCCGGGTTTTCGGTTTTTTTTTTTTTTTTTAAAATTTAAATTTTAAATAAAATTAAAACATTTCTTTGACGTTTCGGTTTATTTCCAATTAAACCATCATCAGAATCTAGAACAATAAGATGTTCTTAATGTCTTTATATATACAATTGGAAACAAAACAAATTTAAAAAATATTAATTAAAAGAAACAAATATAAAGTTACATACCTTTTGCCTTCATAAACCTACACTATCTAAATAAGATTTAAAATTCAAAATAAGTAAAAACCAACACTTAAAACTAAACGATGAAACTATTACCTTACATCTTGAATGTTAGTGATGAAAATAATATATTTATAAATGCTGGGTCACCCCTAACTGTATAACTTTGGGCTTTCCAGCCCTAATAGGTGGTAAAAAATTTTCATTTATTATCCTGTAATTAGGGCGTTATAGACGATACTTAGATTACCAGTGTCAGTCCTAAAATTTACAGTATTTTTTGTTTTTTTTTTTATAGGAATCATTTTTTTTTGGTTTCTTTTTTTTTAGTTCGTTTCGTAATCTAGAATTTGAACATTTTTGAAAAAATTATGTAGTTCTTCTATTGCATGATTGCGAGAGCTGTTGAATTATCTTTAATATTTCTTATGCTTGTTTTGTTTATTTATTCTATTTTTTTAAATATTGCTTTGTTTGTCCAAATGGTTTTTGGACAATCAAGGGCACCTATTTTAAAAAAATTTCCCCGTTTGATCTAATTTTGGGATTTCTGGTTTTAGTTTTGTGAAGGGGATTTAGGATTTAGCGGTTTTTCGATACATGAATGTTAAATGGATTCAATACTTTTTTTTTTTTATGATTTATTTGGGTTGTAGGGTAATGAAATATTCTTGTCTTTATTACTGTTATTATTTTGATTTCTATTAGGTTATATAAATGATTTATACTTTTTTTTTATAATTGGTTCTGTGAATTTTTTGGATATTTGTTTTTTTGTGGTTTCTCACTTTTTAAACTTTTTGGTCGGGTTTTTGTATCAGAGATTTACAGCCCCCTTTTTAAAATAATGACTTACAACACTTTTTTTGTACATTAAAAAAAGAGACCCAGCATTATAAAATATACTCTATTTTTCATCACTAACATTCAAGATGTAAAGCGTAATAGTTTCACGTTTAGTTTTTAAATTTTTTATCTATTAATTTTAAATCTTATGATATGTTTTTTAAAGGCAATATAACTTTATATTTGTTTTTTTAATAATATATTTGTTTTTGTTTCCAATTGTATATAAAAGACATTAAGAACATCTTATTGTTCTAGATTCTGATGATGGTTTAATTGGAAATAAACCGAAACGTCAAAGAAATGTTTTAATTTTATTTCAAATTAATTTAAAAAAAATGACCAAAAAACCCAGGAGAATTAAAAATTATTAATTTAAAACACGGTCAGAAAACAAAAAATATATATATATATATATATATATATATATATATATATATATATATATATATATATATATATATATATATATATATATATATATATATATATATATATATATATATATATATATATATATATATATATATATTTGTGTGTGTGTATTTTAGATGCAGCGGTAAAGTTTTGATATTATTTCGTTCATGTTCTTTAAACTATATCTTTGGCATTATGCATGACTCAAAAAAGATGTATCCTTTTCAATGCTACTATTAGCAAAACCATTAAACGTGGTAGGTATTTCCGTTTTATAATAGTATACAATGTTAAACCATGCCTTTGTAGGTAGAAAGCAAAAACAAATGTGCTTTCCAGATGTTTGCAATATTGAATTATCATTTTTAAAGATGCTGTACAATTATGTATACCGAGGCAAATCGTTTATGAATAAAATAAAATGATTTTATATAATAGAGATTTTAGACCAATAAATTTAACCATGTTCTTATAGTTGTTACAGTTTTTCGCATTCTGTGTCCTGATGTAACAAAGTTTTGAAATGAGTATGAATAGGTAAAATAATTTATAAATATTAAAAAATGTAAAAATTACATCGAGTTCAATTGTGCACCATTTTTAATAGATTTTTTAAGAAAGTTAAAATAATATCGGATTTAGTAAGGCATTATTAAACAACATATTGTGTGTTACTAGGTATATCATTGGTTTTTTGTAAGGGTCAGCCTTCAAAATTTTGTGTCTCTTTTTATAACAGTTTTTTGTGAGTTTGTATTGATTTAAAAACAAATATTGTTGCTTAAACAGGTATTATCATCTGGTTTTTTGATATGTATTAAATTTTTGAAACTCTATATTACTAGTTTTATTGGATGCTATTATTAAATAAATATATATGTTAAGCCATATAATTTATCATCCATTTAAATCCGTTATAAAAAATCAAAATATTACTAATTTAATATATAACGTAATCCATTTGAAAATAAGTTAATATATTAAAATTGTTGATTATTTCAATGGTTACTGGATTTATTTCATATAGTAAATTAGTAAAATTTTGATTTTTGTAATGGATGAAAATGATAAGAATTATAGGCAACATATATATTTTTAAAAATAGAATTTTAGGCGCTATCCAATAAACACATAATAACTAGGGTGTTTCATTAAACAAAGTATACAATAAGTCAAAAAGTTCACCGGTGTTGCTTAATTGTTTCTTTAAGTAGCAAATTCGGACGGTTTGGATGATAACCTACAATTTTTATCTAAAAATGTTTTTTCTATCTGGAATAATAAGGTCGCTAGAAGCTGTCAAAAATTTGAGGAAACACCCTGTACATTTACCGGCAAAAACCTGGCACCACGGAATCTTTGGACTACTACTATATAAACGATAACAGGTACAAAAAGTTTTATAAAACAAAAAGTTAGGCTTTTTAAATTGTCTATATAAAAAGTTATGTAAGAATTTTTGATGAGATAAATAATAAAGGAAATATAAACAAAAATGTAATTTTGACAAAAAAATCGGTTCAAAATGGGGAAAAATATTTTTTTATTATTGTAATTTTCGGAATTTTTTTTATTATTAATCATTTATTTTTTCAGTTGAAAGTTAAATCACTCAAAATTTGCAGATAAAATCCAAAAATTAAAAAAAAAAACATTTTTTTTCCAGGTATACCTTGAAAAAATCCTGAGAATTAAGTTTTTTGATTACAACTCAAAAAATATTGCATTTAGACAAAAATGTTTTATTACTTAAAATAAAGGTCTTGTAAAAATACATAGTTTATGTCCTGAGAAGTTTCGTATATGTTTTAAAGTTTTTGAGATATTGACGTTTTAAATTAAAAAAATGTGAATATCTGAAATTACGCCTTTTCGCGATTTTTTGCTGTTTGATCCCCCGCATATTTCCATTTTGTGCAAAAAATTACAACCAAAAAGAAAAGTTTACTGATATAATCCTTTTTTCTCATTAACTTTTTATGTATTTTTATTCTTCATACGGGATTTTGGGTCTTCGTATATTAGTATGAAAAAACACCTCAGGCGTTAGGCCTTTTTCCTTCTTGGATAACAAAAATTTCCATTATAAAAAATTCTCTCTAATCTTTTATAAAAACGGATCATTTTTAAATAATATGACTTTTTACTAATAAATATCAGAAAGCGGTATCATCCATATTAAAATTTTGAACGCTCCAGGGTAAAACAATATCCCGTTTTTCGCTTTGGCAAATAATTGACAGGCATGAAAAATGTTGCGACCGTATATTATATCTCGGGAAAAGATTTATAATAAAGCAGTGGAAAGCGGTGGCATAGTGTATTGTTTTTCCTTACAAAAGGGGATGAGAGTATGGGAAACATTATAACTTAAAATAATACGATATGGTGAAGGTTTTTTTTGGATTTTACACCACTATGTCACCACTTTAATAGTTTTTTCGTAGTTGTTGAGTTCTAATATATATTATTTTTAGCTGGAGCACCTCAGTCATGAAAGAGAAGACTTAAAAATCGTGTGACTGAAAAAAAGTTTTTAGTGAATCATTAAAAAGAATTAATTATATCCATGGATACCAAAAAACAAACAAATTATTAATAGTACATTTTAAATTTTAACAAAATGCTATGAAATCCCAAAGGTAACGTATGTTATAGTGCGCCTACCGCACGAATGTGTGTATATTACACGAAATGTTTCGGCCTACTTTTCCCCTTATTATAGCTTCGGTCTCGTTCCACACAAGAGTATGAGATTTGGTATGTTCATTTGCATAGGTATTCTAATTACCTGTGAAAAAATTAAGGAGGTTATGTCAAGTTATCTCTGAAATAGTCGATTTTGAAAATCGCTGATTTTACTAGTGACTAAATGACTTATCAAAATTATGGAGCACTTCCCGGGGGCGTAGAAACTTGAAATTTGATATGTAGGTAGGTTCTAGGACACAAGTAAAGAAACATTTTAAAAAACTGCACATTTTAACTCCGATTGCCCTGAAAAAGGACCGTAATATCGTATTTTTAGGGGATATTTTAGAATTTTGCTGTTTAAACCTGACTTTCTGATGTTAAAATTGACTTAGAATTTAAATAAATTGTTGTTTAAAAACCTAAAAAAAACACACGCTTTTATAGCAAACCGAACTAAAAAGTAGGAAATAATTTTTAACACTAAAATATTTTAGTGGTAAAAAAACATAGTAGTTTTATTTATCAGTGTTCTTCATGATGATTAATTACCACATAGTAACGGCTAATAGCATCAATTTTTAGAATAATTTTTAAGTTTAAGAGTTTGTGTTACAGTGATGGAAAGTCCAATAATCAATTATAACCAACCAATTTGAAATAAGGTTAAAATAAAAATTAAGTTATTATCAAAATACGTATGGTACATTCCACAATAATTCGTTGATTTTTCGACCGCAATAAAATTTAAATGACAACCCTCAGTGGTAAACCTAACCATAAATAAGTTGCCTAACAAATATCTATTGTGTAGCCACAGCACCTGTTGAAAGGGTACAGGTCCTAATTACCTACTAATATCAATAGTTTAGGTTAGCTATTTTGGATGCTCAATAACACACACAAAAATACCTTGACAAACGACTAATGAACTAAGATGAAAAGACTCTGCTTTATATTGAACACTTGCAATTTGCCTTTAACCTACATAATATATCAAAAAGTAGGTACAATAATAAATAAAGGAAATTTAAAGTCCGGACCAACATGCGGATACCCAAAGTTTATTGAGTTTTACAACTAATAGTAACAGGTAAAACGAGATATCAACAAATTATTGTGGAATGTACTGTAACGAAACATCGCTTTCCGTTAGATCAACAAATTTAGACGACGCCAGGCACGGTTAATAATTGGTTCGGAGACGACCAGTGAACACCGTGTGCCGTTGGATGTGGTCGGAATCAACGTTAAACTGTAGGTCTTGTCTGAATGGCATTACCCACACGATAATATGGGGTTGTTTAGAGGTAGCAGTTGTTTGCGTAACGACCATGGTAACTCTACCATGTTGTCTAAAAGGTTCTGTGAAATGTAATATTTGCATGTTTCGGTACTTGGATGACGTTAACGGAACTGAGGAATAAAATGAAATAAACATTTTAAAATTCGGAGCCCCCAGTAGGCTGTCATGAAGATAAAAAAAAAATTTTACAGATTTTATAAAAAAATATTTTGAATCTATTTTGACCAGATTAACAATTAAAACTTATTATATTTGTGTTTAAATGTCTAATCCGATAGCTGTTTTAATGCAAGGCAAAAGTAATCATGAATTAGCTTGTATATTGTTAGTGTCACCAAATATCAATAAAAAAGAATTGTTTAAACGTTGTTTTCAGGTAAAAAACTTTACCCAAGTTACAAAACAATAAATTGCAATTCCTTTTTCAATTTACTAATTACCCTGTTTTGTTTAAAAATTATATTTTTCTACAAACGTCAAGAAAGTGATTTACTTTTAACACAGATAAAAAGTACAGAAACGTAATACTTAGATTAAAATAAATTATTTATTTAATTAAAACTACAATTACTAAAAATACAATTAAAATAAGTAACTTCATGGCTAATCTCATTGGTGGTTGATACACAATTTACTTTGGTAAGATATATACCCGGGCAGAAAGCAATGTCATCCACCAAAGTTGTGGACAAAATGTGATAAGCAATTTTCTATTTCTTTTGTATCAAGTCTTTTACATAACCCTCTGCTACTGTACTGGAGTCCCATCCACCGTGTCTCTTAATTGTAGTAAGATTAGCACCAGAGTCCGCCAACAAACTAGCTGAGAAACGTGGGAAGCAATGTCCAGTGTAAAGATGGGAATCAGGCAAATTTGAAATTAAGCCATTTGGGCAGGCATTTTACCAAATGTGTTGATTCCAACTGGAGTAATGGACCATTAATTCTTTAAGCATCTTATAAAAACTCTTCAATGATATATATTTACTGGACGAAGGGCTATGCACTTTTTATAATAGTTCATATGCAAGGTACCAATAATTACAAAGGTTCGTTGCACATTAGTTTTTGTGTCTGGTATATGCACAATTAGTAAAGTTCCCAAATTTAATTTTTTGTCAAATCACACAGTTCTTTTCGACGACAGGTCAAATACATCGAAAATTGCGGCTACTTTTTGCATAAGGTAAATTTCACCCGGGGCTTCTGCGAGACATTTGTCGATTTGTTATCTTGTCAATATTTTAGACTTTTTCGGTCGATATCCTTTACCCTTTCGCCTTAAAAAGGCAACTAGCTTGTAATATCTGCTTATGTCCTGATTATTTATGTTCATCATCGCCTTTAACATAAAGTAATTTGACCAGAGTGTAGACAAATTTCATATTTTGGACTTTTCTTCAAAGTACGCATAGAGGACTTTTTCACTGGCATTCTTGCCACTAACATTTTTCTGATCACACCATTTTAAAAAACGATCGTATGTAAATTCGTATTGTTGCTTTGACTTACTAGGCAATAATTCAAAAGTAGCTTTGGAGTTTTCACGGGAGAAATCAGATTTCTGTAGTTACCATTTGACCAAGAATTCGGGCTTTTTGGTGTTTGTCACGAATTGAAAAATATTTTTACGGATAGCAACTTATTTTTCGAGAAAAATTATCATTAAATTATGAAAAAAACTAATATTTCACGATACTTAATCTTGTAGATATTTAATTTTACACTAAAGTAAATAGTTTTATAAACACCTTTAAAAATTTTTATGTTTATTTTTCACTTTTTTTTTCATTTAATTCCCATATCACTTTTCAAACGGGGCCGCCATTTTCCTATTGTATACCTGGTTGCGGCGTTTGAAAGTGATTTTTTACAATTAAATGAAAAATAGGTATAAAATAAATATAAAAACAAGTTTTTAAAAGGTGTTTATTAACTGTCGTGTTCCAATTTAGTGTAAAAATCAAGAATTCTATACAAAAAGAAGGAGGATTATAGTGTAAATGAGGTTAGCTTGATTTACAAGTTTAATGATGGATATCTCGAAAACGAAACGTTTCCACCAAAAAAGGTTTTCAGATTCGTCATTAGCGCCCCAAAAAAACCCCGTATACCAAATTTGGTCAAAATCGGAGTTGCGGACACTTTCTAGACAATTACCAAAATCATTTATTTGGACTTTTAATGGTGTTTCTAGAAAAAATAGTGTATGATATACGTGCTAAAAGTGATTTTTATTTTGTTCGACGGCATGGAACACTCCGCCTAAACTTCCCTTCTAACAAAATGTCACTTTTAGCACATATATAAGATAAGATATAATAAGAAATAAATGGTCCAGAACATTAGTCTATACTTTACAAGCTACGAGTCGCTACTGCCCCTATGGTTCAGTAGAATGTTAGCAACTATTCATATTTTCCAATTTTGGGATTTTTTGTTTTTTATTTCATACCACTAGTTTATGGGAAAGCTATAAATTGTGACTTTTTGAATGCATCATAACTTTTTTACAACTTCGGTTTTTAAGCGACCGGTGACCGTACATACAAACACAGTTTTCCATGCATATGCAATTTTTAATTTGTGCATACAATATTTAAAACTTAAAAAATTACCAATTTGCGTTTTATTTTAAATGTATTTTTTATTGCGAATTAGGCAGCATATAACAAAGACGTGAAAAATTTTAGATAGAAAAATCTCTTAACAAATTCTAGTTAATTCTCACTTTAAAGATCGCGATACGGATAGCAAAAAACTACGCAACTTTAAAGATTACAATAACATAAAAATTTATATTATATTATTTATTAAAAAGCCTAAGCACTTTAGCCCATAAATATAGTGATCATAAGCATGATGATGACATTCAAAAATTACTAATATTTTGATGGATTGATGGATTAAAAAAGTATTTATATTAACCTTCGAGCATATACCTACCTAGAAGCAGAACTATCGCGAGAAATTTCAAACTTTTTTCTCTCACTTTTCGCGCTAAATGCACGCAGAGTAAGAGAGAAAAATTGTAAACTCATAACTCGACAACCTTTCTCTCACGCTCGGCGTGTACTCAGCACGCAGAGAAAGGAAAAATTCTTGTATACTTATCGCGATAAGTTAGCCTCTAGGTAGGTTTATGCTTAAAGATTTTACCTTTGCTATTTATCTGTTTTAATTATTGGCTAGTTTTGAATTATCAAAAAGAAAAATTTCAGGCACACCGGCTATGAAACGAGGTAGGATGTTGGAGGACGATGTAACAAGAATTGTTAGCACCAAACTTGGAAAGAAATAAAAAAAAGTATGGTTTTATGCTATGCTAAAACTATCCTATGCTAAATGGATCGCCTGATGGGATCTGTAAAAATATTAGCATAGCTGAAATCAAGTATCCTGTGCGGAAAAAGATGTATAAAAATTATGTTAAAAATGTCAAACCAACCCAGAAATATTATGTGTAGATACAAATGCATCTTACAGGACTAAAAAAGGGCTTCTATTTTATAGCGTCAGCGTTTTGACGAAAATTTAACAATTAAAATTAATTTCTACCAAAAACTTTATTTTTGTTATATTTTTTTTTTAATCAGTCATTATGCATATTCTTTATAAACATATAAAAAAAAATATTTAACTATAGTTTTAACTATGTTAACTATATTAAACTAACTGAATAAACTAACTGAATATTTAATATAACTTAACCTTCGCCATATTATCAGGATTTGTTAAAGTTTTCAGTTTAGAACTTTGGCAGCTTCATCGGACAAAAAATCAAAAATACTTCCCTATATTTTAAATTTTGTGTTACATAGGAGTATATTATAAAGAATTTTTATGCTTTAAATATAATATAGATATAATTTAAATTTATAAATAACAATAATAAGAATGATTGGGTTTTATAAAAAATTAAAATTTAAATTATATTTTTACACGCTTTATAATATAAAATATACAAGTGTCAGTGATTATGGAGATTAGATTTTTTTTAAATTTTGAAGCATTTTTTTATTGACTATGTTGTGTACATTTTCAACATATTTGAGTATATTAGTGACACACATATACATAAAAACACACTTACACACACTACATTACATACATATTATAAAATGTTGAAAATTTGCAACTAATGGTAAACTTATAAGGAGTAAAATAAATTGAATTGTTAATACCACCATCTAAAGATTTAAGCCGTTGAAAATGTGTTTTTCCTATAATTTTACCATAAGAGTTGGTTTTAAGGGGTTGAATCATTTAAACAAATAATATATCACGCTTTAAATACTATGAGAATATATTTTTTTAAATAAATATTACAATCAAAACGTTTTTAGCTGCTAAAAATATTTTTAAAGAATTTCGTATGTGGGGTAGTTTTTAAAGGTAGTTACGTTGTAAAATAACATAAATTAAATTCAAAAATAAAAAAAGTATTCAATATACATACCCATAATTACAGCTTATAAAAGGGTTAATAATTAATAATTTTTTAATTCGGGAGGTAGTTTTTACCCCTAAAAACACAAACCGCAAGTTGCGCTTATATAATTTTTGAAGTTGGGGATAGAATGAGCTTAATTCCAAATTTTCGCAAAAATCAATTTCGGAGGTAGTATCCTATTTTTACCTTCAGTGACTGGACGAATTGCAAGGCGCACAAATCGATTTGTATGTACCATTAAAGGATGTTATTAGACATACATCCAAGAAGGTCGAGGACAGATGATTCTGTGATAAATGTCGCTTTTGTTTAAGAATGCATCATGCGATGGTAAAAAGTCGACGTGGTGGAAAACCTACAAGTCTCCTGTATGACATGAGGAGACATGTTTATAACACTATAGGTGGGTGTGCCATCGGATATGGTAGACACCTCTAGTCCTTATTAGAGGTGACATGATGGCTCTTAGGTACATTTAGGAAGTAGTGGAACCACATGCTTTTCCATGTCCTGAGACTATTGAAATACCCATTTTTCTACAAGTCACACCTCATTAACCGTTTACTGTGAAAGAGAAAGATAAATCCTAGGTTGTAGTTGTTAAACTTACAGCACGCCCTGCGGACTCTGGCAGCACTTAGACATAAGTTAGACAAGTAAGGTAGAATGAGATACATGAATAGCCTATAGACCATCTCATCGGATCAATGCCCAGACGTGTAGTGTATAAAAACAATATTAGTAAACTTAATTCTGATACTGGTCATCATATTATTTGTTATTTTATTAAATTAATAAGATATATAGATTTTAAACATGTGTTTACCCCTTTGTCACTGCAGGGGTATACCTACTCTTAATGTAATAATACATAAAAAGGGCATTTTTTTAAACATAAAATAAATATTCATAATCTAAGAAATGCCAAATATATATTTTTGATTTTAAACAAGGTATCATTCCTATGCATCCCTTAGATTTGGCGGAGCTCCTAATTTTTCGTTTTCTGTTTCATTTTTTCTAAACAGGAATCTCCTGCCGGAAGAGGTCTTTTCTTCCCCACCTAATTTTCAAATCTTTAAAACTCGTTATGTAACGTACGTTCACGGCTGTACGCCTTTGTGGTTGGTTTTAATATTTTGTGGCTAATTTTAACAGCCAATCTAATCAAATGTAGGCCCATAGTAGGCCTTTTAGAAATGCGGATAAATAAACATGAAATTATTAAGCAAAGATGTAAGAATAATTAAATTAGATTAAAGGAAGCGCACTGCATAAACATTTATCCAATCTCCCCAGAATCTACATTTTTTTCTGATAATCAACTCACTTCTAATTATTACAATGTAAACTGAAAAAAACATTTTTCTCTAACCCTCTCAGCGGCATTCATTAATTCAGATTAAGAAAAAGCTTTTCACTGAGCAAAATATTTAATTAAAAGTGAAATTCGCTTAGACAAAAGATGTTTGCTTTTCTTCGGCGCGGCGGACTCCTTTGTGCAAGCGTTTCTAAAACTTTTAGAATTTTTTGCTTCACCCAGTCTTAAACTAATTAAGTGTTTCGACAAAGGTAGCTTTTAATTCGGTTGAAAATTTTAACGTTTTGTACGGAAAGGTAGCACAACCCCCTTACGGACGTTGGTTCAGTGGCTTAGAGCAAGAGCTCGAATAAAAATTATTGGCAACATATATAGATAATCCTTAAAGTAGTTGACTCGTATAACAGCTTTTCTTAGGAATTAAATGAAATTGAAATATAGGGTCTAATTAAAAAATATATATATATATATATATATATATATATATATATATATATATATATATATATATATATATATATATATATATTATCGTCTGTGAAACGAGATATTAACAATCAAATTGTGCATAATTAACATTGTCGATATCTGTCACGTATGAAAGCCATGCATTCATTTTGGAATATTTTGAAAACGGTTCTTACGATATTTTTTAAAAACTAATGCAATATAAATCAATTAAAAAAAACGAATTTTGTGACCGTTTTATTAAAAAGATATTTATTTTTAAAAGGTCCGTTTGTTATTTAGAAATGGTCTACACTATTTTATACTTTTACGCCCTTATGTAAGGTGTATTTTAGGACTAGGTGGGTCCAAAAAGTGTAAAATAGTGTAACATATAGGTAGGTTAGGTAGGTTTAAAGTGAGTGGGTATAACACCCTTCCACCGCGACCGATCGGTCTATTGTGGCTATATAACTGAATAACGAAAAGACTTTATGTGTTGTGTGTACAGTAGGGTGTCCCGTAATATTTTATTGTCAAATTTAAAATATCTTAAGGGCTCTACCAGCATTCTTATTTTTCTAAAAGTCACTTAAATTCCCATTTTCAAGGACCGGTAGAGGCCTCTACCGGTCCTTGATGACAAATATTTAATTAAATTTAATGATAATCATAATCTCTGTACCAAAACGCAACTTTTGATACCTCTTGCGTAGCCGTAGCTCAAAATTTTGTATGATTTATTTAGAGTTAATGTTAGGAACCCCTAAAAATGGCCAATTTTAGAAACTTCAAAGACCGGTAGAGGCCTCAAGATGACAAATATTTAATTAAACTTAATGATAATCGTAATTTCTGTGTCAAAACGCAACTATTGATACCACTTGCGTAACGTAGCTCAAAAAAAAAAAAAAATCCTCATACACGGACGGGAAAGCCTAGTGTACAGTCTTCTACAAAAATAATATTTTCAAGCGTTGAGAACCTCTAATTTTTCGTAAAGCGTATTCGATCTTATTTAGAACAGCGCTAAATTTGAGGGCCATTGAAAATACTGCATCTCGAATTAAACTAAAATAGGAAAAAATATAATGATCCGTACTGGTACTAGTCACGGCCCGTTCAACAATCAATTTTTGTTAAAGAGAGTTCGGCGCAGATGGCAAGGAAGAGACAAAGATAAAAGATGTTTATCCGAGACTGGGGTTTGAATTGTGGACAGGTCGGGCTTTGATAAAAAAATAAACATCCTTAGCAGGCTGACCTAGATTTTATACTTAAATTTTTACCCCTACATTTTTGTATCCTAAACCCAAATTCTACCGCATCGTGTGTGTCTTAGGTGACTTAAGTTTATGACAGTTTACTGACACGATACTTAAAGATTTGGAGATTGAAAGAAGAAAAAATTTTCTACAGACAAAAGGTTTCACAGGCAAGACAACACTCTAGTGATTAAGGACCAACAAATTGGAAGTTTGGGGTCTCTCCAGTTGAACTCTTAGGGGTTTCATAAAAGTGGCACTTCGTGTTGCGGAGTAATTTAAGCAACAAGAACATAAATTAGGTCTTTTTTTTTACGCATAAAAAATTTGCGCGCACAAGCCTCGGGCGAATAAAAAACACTTTTTTAATGAGTTTCATGCAATATTTTTCTACGATCGTAATTACCGCCCGAAGTTACGATAAATAGCTTTAAAATCGGACCGGATCGGTTTTTTAGGTGCGTCCGAAATTTCATGAAAGTGCGTATTAATTTGGACACTTAAAATAAATACAGGGTGCCACAGATTCGAGTGCATGCATGGGGATCTCGAAACCGTAGAGATACGAAGTCGGTTAAATTATGGCAAAGTTGTATATTTGCGTAACTAACAATGTCCACTTTAGAAAGTTGCAAAATTCCGAGTACTTCCGGAGATATCCGGAAAAAACCGAAATTTGCAGATTTCGTTTTTATTTTTTTCTGACGTTATTTAAAGAGATATGGAAAAACAAAAGACACTTTCTCATGGCCACTTTTTAAGCTTTATAAAACAGCGTTGAGAGATTTTCCGTACAACGTTTCGTTTTCGTTAAACCATCACCAACTTTATTTTTTAAATACGGCACTTAATTGTTTATTGCATTTTTTTTGAAGCAGTTATAATCCCAATTACAATGATGTATAACACTTAATATTTTTCTGTTAAATAAACATATTTTCCATAAGAGACAATGATTTAGACGAGGAACGCACATCATTTCTTATAGGGGCGTTCCATTTTTGTTAATAAATATTAAGTGTTATACATTTTTGTAATTGGATAATAAGGGGCTAAAAACATTAAATAAAAAACCCATGTCCATATTTAAAAAAATAAAGTTGATGATGTTTTAACGAAAACGAAACGTCGTACGGAAAATCTCTCAACGCTGTTTTATAAAGCTTAAAAAGTGGCCATGAGAAAGTGTCTTTTGTTTTTCCATATCTCTTTAAATAACGTCTGAAAAAAATAAAAACGAAATTTGCAAATTTCGGTTTTTCCGGATTCTCCCAAGTACTCGGATTTTACCTTTCTAAAGTGGACATGGTTAGTTACGAAATAAAACTTTCCATAATTTAACGATATTATTTTACGTTTTAATCTAACCTATATATATATATATATATATATATATTTATATATATATATATATATTATATATATAAATTTTTATATATATATAATATATATATATATATATATATATATATATATATATATATATATATATATATATATATATATATATATATATATATATATATATATATATATATATATATATTTATATATATATATATACAGTATTACTTAGAGAATATTAAAAATTATATAAATAATATATAAAATATTAAAATTACCAAAAAATATTTATTCATTTACATCATGTTTTTTAAAAAAACCGCCAAAATCGTCCGAAGTTACATGTAATGATAGTATATAGTTCATACTTTATTTTTAATTCTATTTCGTATACTTATATACGTCCTCCACTGCTTCAATTTGCAACTAAACAGACAGCTTTTTAATTTTTAATTTTATAGAAAGTATAAAATAAAAAATATAAAAAACTTAAAATATAATAATTTTTATTTATCCAAATACTGTGAATGTAAATATCAGATACCTATTCTTTAGAAATTTTTATGACAAATACTTACATGAAATCTATTTTGGCTTTAGAGCTCCATCATAGTCTTACCTGAAAAAAATGTGTTAATGAAGTATACATACAAAAAATAAATAAATAAAATAATTATTTTTGACATTTTGAGCATAAACGCTTCCGGTTTATTCCTTGAAGCTTAAAGAAAAAAAAATAACATCCTACTGCAAGCTTCCCTACTGCTATACCTACAGTCACAATAAATGACTAGAGTTTCTAAATTAATTGATTGTTAACAATACAAATACCGTGTTACCACTTCAAGATGGCAAAGGTGCCTAGGTGAAGAGTGGTCATCACAAAAAGCGTCCTAGAGTGCATGGATTCTAAAGACCAGGATCACCATCTGTGTGACCGAAATTTAAAAATTTCACTTTATACAGGGTGTCAGTAGTAATGGGACACAGAGCAACAGCAGATTCCTTAGGTCGAAATAATGCAATTAACGCAAACTTGCCTTATCCCAAAGTTGATAATAACTAAGATACAGGGTGTCAAACTTCTAATTTTGTTTTCGTTTTTTCGTAATCATTTCTAAACTAAATGACATAGCGGTACGAAATTGGGGATTTGGGGTTTTTTGAGGCGAAAAACTCAAATTCGTCCATACTTTTAATGTTGCTGGTAGAGGGCGCTAGCTACGGCCTATCCCACTTGTTTTAGATGTCATAACTTTTTTTAAACTTGGTGTATTGACCTGTTTATTAAAAAAGAAGTTACTATAATTCCCTCTGCGTCAAAAATGTATACCTCATTTAAGTCTCTAGGGGCAACTGTTTTCGAGATAAATGCATTTTTAAGGACCCCGCAATTTTTCTATGGAAAATGGTTTTTGACCAATTGTTTTCAAACTTTGCAAAGTAATAGTTTTCAACACGCTGATCAAAAGTCTTTACGGGCACAAAACCCAAAAACCCCTCTAACCCCCCAAAACCAGCCTCAAAATTCTCCAAATCCTTAGTGACCTTTAAGGCTGACTTTTGGGGGTTAGAGGGGTTTTTGGGTTTTGTGCCCGTTGGGACTTTTGATCAGCGTGTTAAAAACTATTACTTTGCAAAGTTTGAAAACAATTGGTCAAAAACCATTTTTAATTGGAAAATTGCGGGGTCATTTAAAATGCATTTATCTCGAAAACAGTTGCTCGTAGAGACTTAAATAAAGTATATATTTTTGACGCAGAGGGAATTTTAGTAACTTCTTTTTTAATAAACAGGTCAATAATAGCTTAAAAAAGTTATGCCATCAAGACAAGTGGGGTAGCCTAGCTGGCCCTCCAGCAACATTAAAAGTATGGATAAATTTAAATTTCTCGCCTTAAAAAACCCCCAAATCCCTAATTTCGTACCGCTATGTCATTTAGTTAAGAAATTATCACGAAAAAACAAAAACAAAATTTAAAGTTTGACACCCTGTATCTTAGTTATTATCAACTTTGGGATAAGGCAAGTTTGCGTTAATTGCATTATTTTGATCTAAGGAATCTGCTGTTGTTCTGTGTCCCATTACTTCTGGGACACCCTGTATATTGCGTTCAACGTAATTGATTCTCATTGGTTCACACCATACCTTTCGCTACGCCAGCGCCTCTTTATTTAATGATATTCTGAGTCAGTCATAAGATATGGTGCTCCTTATCTCTATCCCTGATTAGAAAAAATGATTTGACAGAATTAAAAATGATTAACGTTTTAATACTTATAAATCACGTTAAATACTGTAAATCATTGAGAAAATTGTAAAAATGATCAGAATATGATAGGATTTGATAGTAATAAAAATTTTAAATTCTATCAATTATATCCCAAATACTTTGTAATCTTGAAATAAAATCTTAATTTTAGTAATTTTTTAGAATAGAATTTTTTCCAGTATTAGTAATTTTTAATCATCCCAAATAGTTTGTAATTCCCAAATACTTTGTACTTTGTTTTTCAACTACAGAGAAAAGTGCGCATTAATGCCGGATAATGCTGCATTAGCGAGCCTTTATTGAAACAGCCAAGACCGATTATGCGAGGCAGTGCACACTCAATGTTGAGCATTGTGCGGCATAATGCGATTTGTGCGCTAATTGAAAGACACCCATTCTTTCGATGACTAGTGATGTTACCTATTATGAAAGTGAAAAACTTGTCAATGTGCTATGTGTCACCATATCGAAATATCAACCGATCGACCATCGCTGGGACGTTTGGTTTGGGACGCTTATAAAAATGATTAATTGAATGAACGATTGAAAAGATTGGATCATTTGAGAAATTGGTCAATGATTGATTCGATCGCCAGTGAATGATCGAGTTACCCATCTCTAATGAAGGGCAAGAAATTACATCCCGCTAGATAAAAGCAAATTGCAATATCTGCACTGAGATGTTAATTTTGTAGGCTATAGAACAGGGGTGGCCAACCGGTCGATCGCGATCGACCGGTCGACTGCGGCTATTAGTTCAGTAGATCTTGGCAAGGCAAAAAAAACTATTTAAGATAACAAATAATACTACATAATTGTATACTGTTTCCTTTAAAAGAAGTATGTAATTTGTAGATCGCTCAAGGTTTTATTAGTAAATAGTAGATCTTGAGTCTAAACAAGTTGGCCATTTTATTTCTGCTATATGACATCCTCCTAGTGATTCGTTATCACGTGGGATTCTACTTATTTAACAATTTTTTTAATATTTTATAATCTTTTTTTTTTTTCCTTTATTTCTACTAAAAAGTTAAGCAGTATCCAGAGATACTATCATGGTAAAAAATAAAAAAAAATTAAACGCTTGTAACAACAGCATTAAGCATTTTTAAAAATGCAAACCAACGATCTTAATTTAATAAGTGGGTCAGCTCTTAAGAATTGAATCAGCACTGAAATTGAATGGCTCTAAATTCAGTTAGCAGCAGATTCCGTTTTAGAGCAAGTGTCGGAAACAGCGTCTCCTTCAATTGTTCAAATGATTTACTCAGCTATTAAAAATAAATCAAGCCAAGTCGGAATTTCTCAAAGATAAATCCAGAGAAGTCCGACGGCGCGGCGGTCTTGTCTCGAAGGACGGCAACGAATATTTCGCATAGTACGTTCGGTTAACCGAAATTGGGTCATAAATTATGTCGATGTCTCGTGTATTATCCTATTTACAACGTATTTATGTAAATACATGTCACATATAGTTGCATAAATCTTAAACGCGATCGCCATTTTGTTTACCATGATCATAAACTCAGAAGAATTAAATATTGACATATTAACTTGTAGTTCGGTAACTGAAGACCTGAAAGTATCTAAAGCTGTAAATAATTCTGTACAGTTTTCATTTGTTGGTCTTCGCGGATGCTTTCGAGCGAGAAAAAGTTTATCACGATTCCGACGTGGAAACACGCTGAAAATGGCCTCCCAAATATGCGAATTAGAGAATCATCACCTCGAAATCTACAAAAATAATTCCTATTATTTTTTCCCTAACACCAACATTTTTCGCAAAAACGGCCGTCGAAAAATCCATAACATTCCACACTGGATAGATGTGGTAGAACTCCGAAAACGGCTAAAAAAATGCATATGGGCAAAACAATTTTTTATCAAAACACTTGTTAAGGTCTCATTATAAAAAAGAAATGTTAATAACAAACCATTTTTTCAAAAAATATCAATAAATTAATGAGATACTCTCAAAATATTGTGAAAAAAAACATTGACCGCTTTTATTAATATTCTAGAACAATTAGAATGGACCCAATTTCATATGCAACGATAGGTACGGGTTTTCCCATTCCGATGAGCTTTGAATGACTTAAAAATGTACATTATTGCCCAAGTAATGGAACAATTCGTCCGCCCGCTTATCAGTGAATCCATGAAGATAGCGGCATTCTAGCGGTAGAGCGGCAGCTGAAATGAGGGGACTTTTGGGTCCCGTTATCTTAAAAACTATCGATTTTTTGAAAAAAATTATAAGGATCATTTTTGTAGATTACAAGGAGATCTTAATTTTTTATTTAAACATAAATTCTCCAATTCGCATATTTTGGAGATATTAGCGGAAAACCCATTTTTCGGGCCTTGAGGGGCCATTTTCAGCTCTTTCCCACCTGTTAGTGATGATAAACTTTTTTTCGCTCGAGAGCATCTCCGAAGACCTAAGAACTGCGCCACAAGGGAAAACTGTACAGATTTATTTACAGCTTTGTCCCTTCATTTACTGGACTATTGCCTAATATGTTTTTTTTCAAAAATGGCTGATATCTTGGTTAAGAGTCAAGAACCAAACACGTTTTTTTGCCGACCTCTATTAAAACCATGTTGCACCTCTGCTTAAATAGTATCCTATCTCAAAAAAAAAAAAAAAAAACGTTTATATTGCACCATTTCACAAATTGGCTGTCTGACTATTGTATAAATTGTCAAATTATAACAGTATATGTACTTGATGTAAAAATCTGTAACTCTGCCCATTAATAGTGGATATATGATATGCTGTGACATAATTGTTTATGTTTCGATAGTAGTTTCAAATTAGGTACTATTATTACACTGCTTACTTTACAAAAACATATTTTTTGTATTTTTATATTATTTTTTATCCCTTTAGTGTCACAATTTCGTAATTCGTCGATTTTGATTTATAATAATAATAATAATAATAGATTAACTGCCACCAAATCACGCAACTTATACGAAAAGTTACATGCATACACGGCTTATGGAGCTTTGTCAGTAACATAACGTGAATAATATAACAGATTTTTTTTTCATATTTTTAATCTTGACATACTTTAACTTTGTGGTTAGTGTATTCCATGCTTAAATCTACAATTCAATTTCTACTCAAAGGAAAACGTTTGAGTTTTTGTTGCAATTAATCAATCATTGGATCAAAACTATCATTTAACTATAAAAGAATAAGCATATAACTTATGTCACTGGAGCGAGACTTGGATCATGGGATTTAGGGACTAAAAATACGCCATTTAGAAAGTTTTAAACTTTCAAGATTTGGAAGATATGGGGAAAAAACGAAATTTTAAAAAAATTGTTAAATTTTTTTTCCTAGTTTTATTTGACAAAATATTTTAACACAAATTGTATTTTTTACCACTTTTCCATCTGCATGGTGCCTTCAGATTTCATCCGACGTTTCCTTTCTAGACCACCACTATCAACAACATCTGTATTTTTTTAATCTGTACTATTCTGGGTTTTTAAATTTGTTTATTACATTACAAAAAAAATATTATTTTATGTTTAATCAAATGTCCTTAAAACATTGATATTTTTGAAAGAAACTTGTTTTTTCCCCCCGTATATTTCAAATAGCCGCTTTGAATTTACCTCATTTACAAAATTTTCCCTCACATAACGTTGAAGACACCCTGTACGCAAAGTGCCAACAAATATTATGTTTTGTTTAACAAAAGATAAGAAGAATATAAATTTTTTTTTAACTGGGAAATGGTTACTTTTCAACTGCCCAAAAAAGAGAGGGGGTGGATATGAACATGGTCGATTCAAAGTCGAACTGCTGCCTTAGCTTAGGGGGTCCAAATTGCATTTTTTCCCAGGGAAAAGGGAAAAAATCTTTTTTTTCAATATAATTAAATCTATTGATTTAAGGAAAAAATATAACTAAATTATTGGTCTAATAAAAATGTAATTTTTATTTTATAAATTTTTTTTTCCTTTAGTTTTTAAGATATTAACGATTTACTTTTAAAAAAAAAAACGAAACTTTTAAAAAAACTAAAAGACCTACCAAAAATGAATAAACCAAAAAATATTTTTTTTAATAAGTTTTATAAAAAGGGGTTTAATAAACTTTTTTAATAAAGTAAGTAAAAAGGGAATAAGAAAAAAAAATGTTTTTGGCCCATTAAAAATTTCGCAAAATTTTTTTTTGGATACAAATAAATATACCAACTTTAATCCTTTTAAAAAAAATTTTCAAAATGTTCTATTTATTAAATAAAACAAACTAATACATTTGGCCTCAGGCAATGGGGGATAACATAAATGGTGGAGGTATTTTAATTATTTTTTTTTTGGGCCCCATCCAATCACTGGAAACTTTAACAAAAGTTTAAACCCATTTTATTGAAAAAAATAAGTTCCTTTTTATCCGAGTGTTATATACCTGGCAAGACGCTTAACATTTCTTTTAAAATCTCCTATGTACATGTCATTTTTTAATATTTCTACAATCGATTCAAATAATTATATCAATAATATAATTTTATACAAATACTTTTTTTAGAATAATCTTGAGAAAATTTTAGTTATATTTTTTAAAGCAAAAAAAAAATAGTTTATTTGGGTTAAAACAAAACTTTAATGTTTAAAATATATTAAAATTTTGGGTTTAAAAACATTAATTTAACCAAAAAAAAAAATGCGACGCTCTTTTTGTGTATATCTGGCAGGACGCTTGCTATTTCTCAGTGCTTTGTTGCTATTATTTGTATTATTTGACTGTAGGCCTAAAAACGAAAAGTTTTAAAAGTTTAATGCTAAATAAACTTTTTTTTTTAGTTAAAAATATTTTTTACATTTTTCCAGATAATTTGAACGAGTTACTGTCTTTATAAATTATTAATACTAAACGAGGGGGTAAAATATTAAAAAAAAATTACGTGTTTTATTTACCCAAATTTTGATTTAATTTTTTTTTCAAAATCAATAATTTTCAAGCTATTTTAAAAAAAAAATTTAGATTATTCCAGAAAAAAAAATGCAATTTAACCCCCGAGGGGAAAAAGGGGTTTAAATTTTCTATAGTTTATAGAAATATAAAAAAAACGTTTCATGCGTCTTCCATTGACCGCTTTTTTTTGGTACCTCCCGGGGCCCTAATTGATATTTGCTTATATCCAGGTATTCGGAAATAAGGAAAGCAGAATAATTAATTGGGGGGGAATTTTTAAATTAAGAGGGGGACAAACTAAAAAGCATTGGGGAAAGTCAGAGCGTGAGTAGATCTGAAGGAAATCAAAGCCTAAACGACGCCCAGGCGAAAATCGGGGAAAAACCCCTTTAAAAAATAGTAGTGCTGATATGAATCACAAACATGTTTTCGTAAAAAATGTTAAAACTAAAAAAACCCTTCATTTAAACATTTTTTAAAGCCCCCCCCCCCCTTGGGTTCTTTTATTCATTCATAAGCGCTGTGGACCCCCTTTCTTAAAAAAAAAAAATCTATGAAAAATGTTATTTTAAGACGTTATTATTTTAAAATTTTTAAGATTAAAGAGCTTAAAATTTAAAAGGATTTTTTGGTCGAA
>JAHBCN010010240.1:0-32395 GCA_019359885.1 Listronotus oregonensis | reverse complement strand
GGGCACTGGAACCCCGTAGCAACAGACCGTGAAGATCGTCGCCTAAGATTATTGGCTTTAAGGGACCGGACCGTTTCTCCACTACCAGGTCCATTGCAAATGAATGGTTTGCAGAACATGAAAGACCTATTGGCATGCGAACTGTTTTGGCCTGTTTTCATACCGACCACACTGGGTCCTCCCTTTAACTCCAGAACACCGACGTAATCGCCTTGAGTGGTGCAGAGAACGGTCACTCTGGGATCAGGAATGGAACAGTATTGTATTTAGTAACAAGTCTCGATTTTGTTTAGGCATGCACGATGGTCGAGCCAGGGTTAGAAGGCGACGTGGTGAAAGGAGGAATCCAGTTTTTTGTTGAAAGACATGTTCATCACACTGTTGGAGTTATGGTTTGGGTGCTTAAGCAGGTTCCAGGTCACCTCTAATCTTCATCAGAGGTAACATGACCGCGCAGCGTTATATCAAGAAGTTCTAGACCCCATTTTTTAACCATATTTTGATACCCTGGCAAATCCAACTTTCAACAAGATAATGCCCGACCACATGTTGTAAGAGTCACCATGGACTTCTTTCAACATAATGATGTCACATTGTTACCATGGCCACCAAGATCTCCCGACTTATCCCCAATTGAACACGTGTGGGATATGATGGGTAGAAGATTGCTCAATTTGCAACGTCCTCCTAAGACTCTAGGAGCACTTCGGAGGAGTTGGTGATTGCCTGGAATGAGATACCACAGGAGGACATTGACCCCTGATCAGAAGCACCTAGAGGGTTGGAGAATGCGTAACCATCGGGGGATCCAACATTATTAAATGTAAAAGGGCTTTAAAGCAATGCAATATTTTAATCATTTACTTATTATGCTTCATTAAGTACTTATACAAAATTTTTTAAAATAAAATCATTTAAACTGTTGTTCGGATTTCTATGCCACTTAGTATACTTAAAATTGTTAAAACAAAAATTGTCTATCATTTTGAAATTAGCAATTTTGTCCTATCTAGGCTTATAAGTACACTGATTGTACAGGGTCATTTAGCGAGGACTGAACGGGCCATATTTGTTGCTTTTCTCGTATTTACAGCAAATGTAAAATAACTATTTTATACACTTACACGCAACTATTTTGTTGTAGCGATTTTTCGATTTATTTTGAGGCAAACTTCCATAGTTACATGTAAACCTTTTGTCTTTTTGCATTAGCACATCCGAATTCGGAAATAACTAAAAAAATAGTATTTTAATTTTTATATTATATATATATATATATATATATATATATATATATATATATATATATATATATATATATATATATATATATATATATATATTTTATACTTTGTGATAGTTTAAGTCTACGAATAGGGCATGAGGAAGACCTATACGAAAAACAGATTTTTTTGTCTGTCGGATGATATATGTTTTATGTGATATTATAATAATTGTTCTTTTTTCTTACAATCAAAACGGGCTAACTTTATGACCATTCGATTCAAGACCTATATTTATAGATTTGTAAAAATAGGATTGAAGAGGGAAACAATCGGGAATGTTAAGTCATATGTAATTTTAAAGGTTTTTTGATTCCAGAAATTAAAAATTTTCCTTATTTTTTAATACCTGACTTTAAGACTGGCTTAAAAAAATAGTTACTAAACTTAAAGAAGTTATCGTGACATTTACCTTTATACATAGGTAATAAATTTGGTTGCCATAGATATAACAAAATTTAAATAGTAAATTTCATTACAAGTACGGAAATGACGATTATTTCGTGAGGGCGTGACAAAATCGGCTGCGCCCCATACGGGAAATCATGCAAGAACGAAAAAATCCATTTCTGGACGTGAAATAAACGATATTTTTTATTATTACGTACCTGAAAACAACATAAACAAAAAACATCGCAAAAAATGATTTAAGAAAATTGCGATCATTTATTTTTATTTTTAAAACAGTAAAACAAATTAACAAAAAAAATTACAAGCTAATTAAATCTAAGAAAATTAATTTTGGACGGAAACGTTATGATTAATGGTTATATTTATTGTACAATTCGTATTATTGTTGAAGCTCAATCCCTTTTGTATTTCTTTTTGTTGAACTAAGATGTTGAAGCGGAGTGTTCGTGTATGTTTTGGTTCTTTAATTGACTGTTACAGATTTTGTAGTTTTAAGTTACAAGGCCTAAACAATTTTTGGGATACTTTAATTTTCTTTGTATGGACTCCTCTATATATCCTTCTCCCGGAAGAAAGCCATCCTCCGTGTCTTTTCAAAGTGAGCAAATCACCGCCGCTTTCTACCAACATGGTAGCCGAAGAACGCCTTAGCCCATGTCCGGTATATTCTTCGTGATTTTTTAGTTTTAAGTATTTTGCAACAAGTTTTGGAATACCACTGATAGTATGGCACCCAACATGTTGAGCGTAACATCTTTGGTTTCGGTATGAAAACAAATATTCTTCTACCCCCAATATTTTTAGGGCGGAGATCTGCGTATTTACGGTAAAGAAGTGTACGGGGGATTGAATTTGCAATTTTCATTGGTAATGGTAAAACTTCTTGACCAGTGAGTTTTTCCCATCTCGTAAGAAAAAGACAAAGGAAACGCCCATTATCTTCCACATCGTCTAAATCAAACGTATTAAATCATCTCTGCGACATGCGCCGAAGATGACAAACACTAAAATTACTTTTGTTAGTAGATATTGTCTATCTTAAGCTTCACAAAAAAATTTTGGGTTACTTGTTCTGATGTAAGAACCTTGGATTTCTTTGGTACATATCCTACAGCTTGTCGTTTCAAAAAGCCATAATTTTTGGGATATGGTTGTGAGTATTTTCTTTTATTCCCAAAATAATTTCTATAACATGGAGAATCGACTCCATAAGGTGGATGACTTCATAGATTTGGCTTTTTTAGAAAAATAAACTAAGAGAATATCGTCACTCAAAATTTTTGATTCTTTTTGAGTCCGCCATTGGGAAAAAAATGTGATATTCATGTTCATATCTCAACCTGGATTTCACTGGTAATAAATCTGCACTCACTTCTACCGCTTGTTGAAATATAATATCGGGAATATCCGGATTTTCTTCCAAATCTGATTTCATTTTTTGAAAATGGCATAAATTTCACTGACAGAAAATAAAATATGTCATTAATAAATAAATCATTGTTATGAACGGTTTCCATGGATGGATTTTTGTAAAAGCGAACGGAAAGAGGGATCGGGCAAAAAAAATTCCGTGCGCTGTTCTGAAAATGTCATATTTACTGTATTTTATACATAGTTGAAAATGTATTTTCAGGTAAGTATAATAAAAAAAATATTTCTTATAGATTTCTGACACATAAAATTAGTAACACTTTTTCGAACATACAGGGTGATAATTTAAAAACTTGAAATGACGATATTTTAGGAACGAAAAAATGAATCAAAGAACCCTTAAAACAGTTTCTATAAAACTAAGCGGGAACAAACAAGCATATTATCCCATTTTTTATCAGCAACCCCTTGGACGGGGGTGAGATAGACCCTAGAATCTTAAATAGAAAGGGGGTCGAGTGATACATCATTTTAAAGTTTTGGGAAAATGCTTTCCAATGATACCATAGAAAGCTACATTTCAGAAAATTCTTCTGTTTATCAAGGAAAACAATAAATAAAACAAAATTTTGAAATTGTTTATTATTATTTAATTAAATGTTCAAAAAGATTTCCGTTGTTTTGAAGACAGTAAAAAGCCTATTTTCAAACTCTTCACGTACATTTTCAAATGTTTCTCTGATATAGCACGGCATTCTGAAATATTCTATTCTGGAGTTGCTCTAAATGACTCAGGTTGCGTTTTATAAACCACAGATTTTAGGTGACCCCACAAAAAGAAGTCAAGAGGTGTTAGGTCCGGGGGTCTAGGTGGCCATTCAACAGGACCTCTTCTTCCAATCCACTGGGATAATGATCATCCAAACCCTTGCCTACCGGGAACTACATAATGAGGAGGTGCTCCATCGTGTTGGAAATGTAGTAACTTCTAATAAAATAAAATTTCGTGTATGTCCCCTGATTTTCTAATTCTCGCACCTTTTGGTTTGATAGACCTCTGTAGCATTTCAGCATACATGTCCCCATTTAAATTTCCCGGTATAAATATTGGGCGATAATACCGTCTCCCAATATACCAGCCCAAACATTAATTTTTTGGGGGGACGGTAAACCTTTTCTAAATACATGTGGGTTCTCGTTTATCCCAGTAACGACAGTTTTGTTATTTAAAATGCCCATTTAAATAAAAGGTACACTCATCACTGAAGCAAATATTTTTAACTAGTTGAGGTTCTGCCATAATTCTATCTGTCATTATTTTACAAAACTGGGTTCTTCTGTCCGGGTCGTCCTCACTAAGTTCTTGCAGTATCTGCAGTTTAGGGATAAAACTTGTGAAATTTAAGTACCTTTTTTTATTGATTCACGAGATAGTCCAGTTGCTACAGCCGCTTGACGAGTTGATAGTGTTGAATTCATTGCAAACTGACCCAGAATTTCAATTTGCGCGCTTGTTTACTAGTCTCGGTTGATTTCTCTTTTATTCGCGACAGAACCAGTTTCTTCAAATTTGGCTACTAATTGGCGAACATACCCGGGCTTACATTTTGGCCTGGATGCCTTTCGTAAAAACGTTGAGCTGTCCTTAAGAAACATTTATCCTGGGAACCATAAATGAAAATAATGTCTACACGTTCAGCTGTGCTGTACACCATTATTAAAGATAAGAATTTCGTTTAAACTGAACCGAAAGTCAACTGTTTTTAAAATAATACTACTAGTACAAGTTACTTTTAAAGTAAATTTTGTGATAATAAAATGCAATTATAAACAACCCGTTTTTTCGGCAAAAATCATAGCAACTAAACCAATTCAAAATAGCTGTGGGCTTGACATGTTTGGAATTCTTAAGAGACATGCCAGTATATCAGTAGTAATCATTTTGTATAATTTAATTAAATAATAATAAACAATTTCAAAATTTTGTTTTATTTATTGTTTTCCTTGATAAACAGAGAAGAATTTTCTGAAATGTAGCTTTCTATGGTATCATTGGAAAGCATTTTCCAAGAGCTTTAAAATGATGTATCACTCGATCCCCCTTTCTATTTAAGATTCTAGGGGTCTATCTCACCCTGTCCAAGGGGTTGCTGATAAGGGTGGGATAATATGCTTGTTTTTGTTCCCCCTTAGTTTTATAGAAACTGTTTTAAGGGTTTTTTGATTAATTTTTTCGTTCCTAAAATATCGCCATTTCAAGTTTTTAAATTGTCACCCTGTATATAAAAAATGTAACATGTCAGAATCTCTTAACAATTCTAAGTAAAACTGTGTGAAATGTAAGCATGAGAAAAGCCTAGTCCAGGAAAGGTATAATATTGCGGTGGGTCTACCTCGTACGTGTTCAGACATGTTTTTTTAAAGTTTTAAAAAACACGTGGTAACAGCAAAACGTCCGTTTTGAATCTATATTTTGATGCGTTTTGTTTTAAATAAAAAAACGTAGTTTTAAGTAAAAAATAGTGAAAAAAATTACAGCGGAAGCTTGAAAATATTTTAATTCAATAAATAAAAGTAGATCCTAGTTCTTACTTCATGTTGTCGATAAAGTTCTTTTCTAAAGCAGTTTTGATATATCTTCCAAGATCTTCAATTTTGATCCGCTTTGAATGGAACGTCTTTATCGACGGCATATTTATCTAAAATATAAAAGAATTGATACGTTTTTTTGTTTCTGGTCATATGACTTTACTTATCTTCCTTTAATCATCTTATTCATACACACCGCACAAAAATTAACCCATTACTATATATTACAATATATTAATATATATATATATATATATATATATATATATATATATATATATATATATATATATATATATATATATATATATATATATATATATATATATATATATATATATATATATATATATATATATATATATATATATAATATACCGGGTGTTTCAAATTCGACTCTCACCATTGGGATATCGGAAACTATAGGAGATACGAAGATGGTTAAATTGGGGCAAAGTTGGGCATTTATGTGACCAACAATATACCGTTTAGAAAGTTTGAAAATTCCGAGTAATTCCGGAGATATCCAGAAAAAACGAAATTTTGGAAAATCGTTTTATTTTTTTCCTGGGTTTCTTTTTCAACGAATTCCAAAATAAATAATACATTTGCATTGTCACTTTTTCCGCTCTATCGAATGGTGTTCATAGTTTTGCAACTCGACGTTTCGTTTTCCGAACCATCATCAACTTTTTTTCTTATGGACGCCATATGGGAATTCCACAAATTTGAATGGCCCTTTTTATACATTTTCAACGATGTATCATAAATTACCCTTGTTGCCCGGAAAATCCGAAAAATTAACTAGAATATTTTTATAACGTAGTTGGCTTTGATTTCTCAAATCGGTGACGTGTAAATGACATTTTGTCAGTTGTGGTGTCGTTAAAAATGGAATTCAACAATGAAGAAAAACGAGATATGGTAAAACTTTATTACAAGAATGATAGGAACAGTGTGAAAACATCGGAAGTGTATCTTAACTCGTATCCCGAGAGACGACAACCTCATCGAACTTTATTCAAATTATTGGATAGAAACTTCCATTTAACTTTAGATAGTTTTTTAATAAAATGTATGTCCAAACTTTGAGGAAATTTTTTTCGCCACTCTGTATAATATTGAGGTATAACTTTTATGTAATAGTTAACTTAAACCCCTTAGCTAATCAGTAAATTTAATTAGTAGCAGCTCCTTATATGTTACAGGATGTAAACAATTTTTAAAATATAGTCTGTATTTTTTAATTTCTCTAAATTTCTCAGAAACGGTCAGTTTTAGGTATAGGAATTATAACAATAACTCACCTTTATTTAGTCTATAGTATCTAAAAAAATAAAAAAATATATTCCATAAGAAAATAAATAACTTTGATATGTACTTCTTTTTTGGGCAACCCTGTATATATATATATATATATATATATATATATATATATATATATATATATATATATATATATATATATATATATATATATATATATATATATATATATATATATATATATATATATATATATTTTTTTTTTTTTTTTTGGGCCAGAATAGGTCTGATTAAAAACCAATGTATAAAATAAGAATTATCTAAAATTCCTTAGATTACAGAAGAGCAGGAGAATGCTGGGCTGCGTGCAGTTTTCAAAAGTTATATGGGAGGATCATTTATGGCGTGGAGCGGAAATTCGTCCCATGGACATACAGAGCTTGTGCCCGTTAATAAGGGAAGACTGATGAGCGATAGATATATATTTAAGCAGGATAATGGTCCATACGCTGCCAGAGTCGTAAGCGAACACCTCGAAGAGATCAATATTAAAACTGACCAGCACAAAATCAGGATCTTAGTCCAATCAAGCACGTGTGGAACCACCTCCAATGGACAAGACAGCACAGTCATCATGTAATTCAAACTCCAAACGAGCTGAGCCAAATGTTTTCGCTATGGCGTGGCAGGGTCTGGAACGACAATATATTCATAACTTAATTGAGAGTATGCCACGCCGCTTGGAAGCTATGCTAAGAGCACAAAGGGAAACACACATTTTTTAATTAAAACTGATGCTTCAATGTTTGTGCGGTATGTATTTTATAACAAAGTAACACTACCGTATTGATTTTATTTTTAAAAATAATAACTTACAATTTCATATCTTGTTGAAACTTCTTCATTGCTTTCATCATCAAAAACTAAAGTAGTAATATCGTCAGGTTCATTATCTAGAAAAAAACTTTCACATCAAAAAACATATTAAAAAAACGATTTTTTTCGAGTATACAAAATATTGTTAATTTGTTAGGGCCATTATATTGACCTTCAATTTGTGCCACTTTAACTTTGTATCTCTTTTGATCGCCAAGACTCCCGACTTTCATCATAAAAGTATAATGCTCACGATTTTAATGGGCGATAGTGGCGCTCAAAACAAGTCTAGCAAGCCAAAAACACATGGGTCAAAAGTTTGTTGTTTTCGAAATATGGCTTTTCAAAGTTTACAAAATCTGGCAACACCGCGCCCGCTTCTTCACATGGAGTCGAACGTGAAAGGTTTTTTGCGAGGTTTTACATATTTTTTTAAAGATGTTTATTTACATTTTGTAATTAAAAAATAATTGTACTTTATTGGCCATTAAATCTTGGGCAAAAAATTTGTCAAATTTTGACATATCTGCCAATTTTTATAAATCCCTCTTTTTTACCTTGTTTTACTTTTAATTACTATAAATTTAGCAAAAAGTAAAAAAAGTATTTATATTTTAATTATTTAATAATTTAATAAATTCAAACAAACTTAAATATCCTCCCAAACAAATTTAATATTTTATTGCGGTCCCGTTTTTTTCTAAGACAGAGTTTAGCCTCCCAGGCATCGAATGGACCAAAGCCCGCCCAACTAGCAAATTAAGTTCTATAAGGTCTGTATAAACAACTATAAGATATATCTTATGGGATACTAAAATTCCTATAACGTGCTACACAACAATTATATGATCCTTATACAACCAAAAAGGGCCCATTTTTATAGAACAGTTTGGTAGTATAACAGTTCTATTAAAAGTGTATACAACTCTTATACGACTGTTTTATGTACGTTTATACAGCTACTATAAAATGGTTTTTGAGTGTGTCACGTAGGCACATCTATAAAATGGGATTAAAGCGGCACTATAAAAGTCTTATAAAATGGTTGTATAAGGCATTATATTTTTTTATAATGCTGTTTTTTCGAACACAATGAAAACATTTTATCATGTAGCAGTTTAAAAAAGCATTTTTTCTTTTTTAGTGCAGAAAATTAGAACCAAATTATATTTTAAGCGTGTTATTGTGAATAAATCTAGAGGTTGTGCATGCATTGTTGTAAAAATGGAGACTTGGGCGGTTATCGGTCGTAAAAATTTGGCGGGGCAGTTATAATATAGCATATTTTATTAAATCATTTGGAAGGTTTGAATTGCGCAAATTTTAATGCGGCGCAAATTTTATTGATAGATTGTAGGCATGTGTTGGCAAAAAAATGAAGCGCTTTAATTTTGGTTAAGTTTCACGTAAACATTTAAAAAAATATATATTTTTTTTCTTAAAATTATTTTTTTAAATGATTTTAATAGTTTATTACAGCATGTGACAATTCTTTCACAATATAATTCTCTAAATAATAATAAAGTCACATTTTTCAATTTAGTTTCATGTTTCCAACTTAATTGTTCACAATGGCGGAGATAGGCGACACAAGAATTCCTTATTTAAATATGGCAATTATAATACAACAATTTTACCCCAAATAACTGCCTTAAAGAATGTTTCATTGGAAAATAAAACGGTATAGGATAAAACTGTTTTATAACGAAGAATATATAGGCACTATACAACTGACAAGTAATAATAATATTGAGATTCAAGAAAACTAGAGGTTGCCAGATCTTATATGGTACCTAATAAGAATTTAAACTTTTAAAACAGCTGATAAAAATTTAATAGTAGGCGTTTTCGGAAACACTGATCCGGTTGACCCAATCATCAGCTGAGATCACATATTTATTTTTTGAAAAAAAAAAATTGACAGATTATACCAATCACTATTTTTTTGGTTGGTTTTGATTTCTATCAAAGCTGAAATTTATGCCAAATTTCAAATAAAACTTTTAGCAAAAAAACCATACAATGCAGAGGTCAGTGGTCGCGGGTCAAGTATTTAAACGAATCCATAAATAATTAATTCACATTTTTAGCGATATGCTTAAAGTACTTCTATCTTAGATATCTATGGTTTACGCAAACCGATAATACGACTAGTTTGGATGTCCGAATATACCATTAATCATTAGTAGCCCGAGAGCTGGCAGCAATTTTTGGGTAGGTATTTGAGGCAATATGCAATTTTTATGATTTTTTTTTTTTAAATCTTGGGACAGTCCACGAAGGCTGATGCCTAAGTACTAACGTACCGTGGGTGTCTTCAGTGTGGTGAGAGGGAGTTTGTTCACACGGGACTTAAATTTTTGGAGATTGGGAGGAGAAGGAAAAACTTCTGCGGGCAGCAGGTTCCATAGTCTTGACACTCTAGGAATAAAGGAACGAAGAAAGCGGGAAGTTCGGGGCCTCTCTAACTGAACTGTAAAAGGATGCATAAAAGTTGCACTATGTGTTGCTCTGTTGGGAGCTGCCAGAGAAGGAAGAATACTGGCCAATTTCTCTGAGCAGAAGCCATGAAAATACCTATAGAAGAGCGACAGATCCCCTACAGCTCGACGATGGGCAAGAAGAGGAAGCCTTTCTGTGAGCGTTGGATCATTAATAAGACGAACAGCTCTTTTTTAATGGAGTCCAGAATGCTAAGTGTTGTAGGGGACGCCATTCCCCAGACATGAGAACAATATTCTAAAGAGGGTCTGATTTGGGATACATACAGAGTGTACAGATTGGAAGAAGAGAAATATTTTCTGGCTCGAAAGAGGAATCCAATCTTTTTTGAAGCTGCCGAAGCTATGGATGAAATGTGTTTGTGCCAGTTGAGGTTATTCTCAAAAGTAACGCCGACTAGATTAAACGACTCTTTGTTCTGCAGAACTTGGCCGCTCATATGTAAGGGATGAGCATTAGCAGACTTTTTTCGCGACAGCGAACATGACTGTGTTTTTGAGGCATTAAACTGAACACGATTTTTGGCGCCCCAATCCAAGATAAGTTTGAGGTCTTGTGAAAGAGATATCTGCATTGACCTGCGCTTGTTTTCAAAATCAGAATTACACGATGGCTTAAGAAATTGAATACTAGAGTGGAGGGTACTATCGTCAGCAAAACTATGAATGGGATTGATTGTGGAAGAGAGAAGATCGTTAATGTGTAGAAGAAACAGCGTGGGTGCCAGCACTGAGCCCTGGGGCACCCAGCATTAATTTGGTAGAAGCTGGAGGAATGACCATCTACACTAACTGATATACGTCGATTAGAAAGGAAACTGGAAAGCCAAGAGCAAAGCTTAGGTGGAAGACCGTAAGAAGGAAGTTTGTTAAGAAGCCCATCATGCCAGACCTGATCGAAAGCTTTGGATATGTCAAGAGCAACGATCTGGGATTCACCAAGAAACTCAAGGGACTTGTTCCAGTTGTTGAGACAAAGGAAAGAAGATCAGCTGTGGATCTACTGTGACGGAATCCATATTGTCTATCATGTAAGATCCTATGTTTTTCCAGATACTTTAAAATTTGGGAATTAATGAATTTTTCCATTACTTTGCAAACAACTGAAAGAAGAGATATAGGTCTATAGTTAGAAGGAATAGTTTTGAATCCTTTTTTGGGGACAGGTTGCACACATGCAGCTTTCCAACTCTCCGGGAAAATGCCCGTGTCGTAAGAGATTCGAAAGAGGCGAGTTAAGATGGGTGCAAGCTCGGGAGCACATTTTTTTAAGACGATTGCTGGTATGCCATCCAGCCCAGACGATTTTTTAGTATTAAGAGAAGAAAGAATACGCTTGATCTGTTTGGCTTTAAAAATTATATCGGACATTTTATGAGAAACAGGGACAACTGTTGGAAGAGGAATATTAATAGGAGGATCAAGCGTAGAATTGGCAGCAAATTGTTTGGCAAATAGTTCGGCTTTTCCTTTGGAGGTAGAGACAATTCCATCTTCAGAGATTAGGGGTGGAAAAGAATTTGTGTAAAAGTTTGTGTAAATGTTGTAGTTAAATGTTTAAATTGCCAAAATGTTTCGCAAAAAATATAACAAACTGTATTTGAGGCAACTTGAAATTTTAATAGGGTATTATTTATAACTAAAAAAAAAAAAGATTTTCAAAAAGACAGATCATTTTGGTGGGAATTTCCTTATGCCATGTGATCTAAAAAATTATGTATAGGTACGACTGAGTAGTGCTATAGACAAGCTGCTGTAGTGTAAGAGAGAACGTTTATCGGCAGCTGTCGCTTCGGAACTAAAAAATAAGAAATTTTGTGAATTTCTGCTAAAAATGGTTTAAGTAAAAATGATTGTGTTGATTTGTGTGTGCTAAATGGACATATTTTTTTATCATAAAAAATGTGTTATTTAGTTAAACTTTAGGGATTGATTTAGCCCCGCTACTCACCAGCCAGGTCTGCAGTTCCGTGTTGGGGTTTAATACGAGAAGTATATGACAAGTTTTCAGCTTGCCTCAAATATCTACCCAAAAATTGGTGCCAGCTCCCAGGCTATAGATAGAGGTCTTAAAAATATCGTCAGTTATTACTTACATATTGCTACTCCATTCCCGAAAGCAGTGGTTAGAAGAAACACTTTCTGTCTATACCTATAATTTAAAAAAATATATGTTTTATTTTATTCTATACAATCCTACAGAAGATGGACTAACTTAAAAATGCACCCTAAACTTTATCATTTAAATATGGGCATCAAGACCAATCCGAAAAAAAATTAAATGGTTTTTAAAATTTAATAACAAGACGGCAACACTGTTTCGTGCAAACTTCCATAAGATAAATGGTGACCCTGAATATTTCAATATAGTTCAGTGGATTGCATTGTTGCAATTTACCCAAAATTTTCCCTAAAAGTTACTTGGGTATTTAACGCAAAAGGTCATTATTAAGGGTAAATAATGATGAAAGGGTTGAGATTTTTATGCGGAAAATAGAAGAACTATACTAACACATTTTTTGGACTTAAATTATAATACTAAGTGACATAGAAATCCGAACACCCAGTTTAAATGATTTTATTTTAATAAAATTTTGTATAAGTACTTAATATAGCATAATAAATAAATGTTTAAAATATTGCATTGCTTTAAAGCCCTTTTACCTTTAATAATGTGTGGACGTAACGCGTCTAGGCATGCTTCTGATCAGGTGGTCAATGTCCTCCTGTGGTATTTCATTCCAGGCAATCACCAACTCCTCTCGATGTGCTCCTAGAGTCTGAGGAGGACGTTGCAAATTGAGCAATTTCCTACCCATCATACCCCACACATGTTTAATTGGGGATAAGTCGGGAGATCTTGGTGGCCATGGTAACAATGTGACATCATTATGTTGAAAGAAGTCCACTGTGACTCTTGCAATATGTGGTCGGGCATTATCTTGTTGGAAAGTTGGATTTGCCAGGGTATCAAAATATGGTAAAAGATCGGGTTCTAGAAATTCTTGGATATAACGCTGCGCGGTCATGTGACCTCGATGAAGATTAGGGGTGACCTGGAACCATAAGCTATAGTATCCCAAACCATAACTCCAACAGTGTGATGAACATGTTTTTCAACAAAAAACTGTGGATTCCTCCTTTTACCACGTCGCCTTTTAATCCTGGCTCGACCATCGTGCATGCCCAAACAAAATCGAGACTCGTCACTAAAGACAATACTGTTCCATTCCTGATACCAGAGTGACCATTCTCTGCACCACTCAAGGCGATTACGTCGTACCAGTGTGGTCGGTATGAAAACAGGCCAAAACTTCTCATTCGTCGGTAAACAGTTCGCATGCCAATAGGTCTTCCATGTTCTGTAAACCACTCATTTGCAATGGACCTGGTAGTGGAGAAATGGCCCCCCTGAAGATAATAATCTTAGGCGACGATCTTCACGGTCTGTTGTTCTACGGCGGCGTCCAGTGCCCCTTGCTCTTCGCGTACGGCCTTCTTGAAGCCATGCCTGACAACACCTAACCGCAGTGTCGACACTTCTTTGCACTCTAACTGCAATTTCCCGAAAAAAAAGTTCAGCTTCCCGAAGTCCCACTCTACGGCCCCTCTCAAACTCACTAAGTTGACGAAATTGTACAGGTCTCCGCATCGTAACCAATCGTAAAATATGTAAAGAACCAAAATCCGCCAAATTTGGATCTTTACTGCGGCTGCAATATTAATTTTTAGATTGTTAGTGAATTTTAAAAAAAGCGCAGTATAAAAACCGAAATCTCAGACTGATAAGGCTGCAAATTCCATCAATTGTTATTTTCAGTAAAAAAAAAAAATAAATTCATCAAATTTTATTAAAATAAAACCATTTCACCTGGGTGTTCGGATTTCTATATCACTTACCCATGGTTGCACAAAAGGTAATCAAGGTTTAGAATGTTTAACAGAACGTTATGTCAGTGTTATTCATTGGTTTTAATAGGCAACCTGTCAAAATCTGACATTTCGTTAAACATTCAAAGTACTAATCATGCTTTCTGCAGCCGGGTATTAGTATATTAAGGTATAGTAGACAATGCGACAAATATATCTGGTAAAAACCTACCTGTAGACTAAATATGCTATACAAGGCATTAGAACAGCAACAACAAGACTAGTACTACTACTAGTACATTTGATGAGTTAGTGTCTGCACTGTTTTTTTTGTCCCTCGATTCTTGAACTAAAACGATTGAATTTAATTTAAAAAGGTGTCCAGAAAAGACGTGCGCTAAAAACTAATCCGAAGTGAGAATTTACCCATCACCCTTAGATTCTGCCCCAACAAGTCCCCCGGAGGGTCAACATTTCATTCATTTGGAAAAAATTTAATAAATATCTGACAATGCGTTTTTTGATGTTGTAAAAACGAATATAAAGTTTGAATTTAACCTAGCAATCCCCAGCATCTAAATTGTAAGTAAAGCGGATGAGGTACCTAATGTTCTTAATTCTTTTTTTATTGACAAGGTGCGAAGTATATGGTGGGGACAGCTGAATCGATTGCAGCGCTCGCTGTGGTCAAATTTTTCAATAAATCATGCTCGATTCAAATGTAAACTATTAGATAAAAATAATAAAAATGCATAATAGTTTTTGTGTGCTTAAATGTCAGAATAGTGGCAGAAATAGTTACTGCAAATTTTATACATTTCCAACTGCTAGTTAAAAAGTAGAAAAAAGGTCAAAATGGATAAAGGCAGTTAAAAGAAAAAAGTAAGTAGCCGAATCACGTTCGGGTTTCGAGGTTAGTCAAACTTTCAAATTTGACGTAACAAGAAAAAAAACTTATCGTTTCTTACCTTGTACCGTTTGTTCCTGCCTTTTACCGAAGTTTTTTAATGATTTGCGAGATTCTTTTTAATAGACTAAATAGTGCCTGTGTAGTCTCCTGTGATTTTGAATAGAGAAAATAGCTATAAAGCCTTCAATTCAGTAATTATATATTAGTGTTAAGTATAATGAAAATCCCTAGACTAGTAAGTTTGTCAGGTGATTTTTTACTTATCGGACCAATTGCCGATTTTTTTCTAAGGTTAATAAAAAAACTATTCATCAATTAAAAATAAATTATTATTTTTAAAAAACCTCTTGTTACATTTTTAAATATATTTTTTTATTTTTCATTCTGACATTTGTAATGTTATTTAACTGTCATTTGCATTGATTACACCGGATAACCTTATTTCCCAATAATAAGGTCCGAGTTCGATTCTACAAAACTCCAAGAATTTTTTTTTATTAAAAACACACTTTTTATACTTACTGTCTAAGCTTTAAAATTGTTTATTCACTATTGATATTTTACTTCACTTTTACAGTGCTGAAAGGTTTATATATATATATATATATATATATATATATATATATATATATATATATATATATATATATATATATATATATATATATATATATATATATATAAATATATATATATAAAATATATATATTTTTTTATCCAGTTTTAAAAATTTTGCGATCAATGTTGGACGCTTCTATGGTTTTTTTTCCAAGGGGATTGTACTGTACATCGACCCTTTCTATAGGTAAAAAGAATCTTCGCTCCTTTATTCCAGTTGGTCTTAATGTTGTGTACTTTTTTATTAAATTTAAAGCGCCTAAATCTTTTTTCAATGATAGTAAAACTTTTTGAAGTTGAAGTTTTAGTTTTTTGACCTTTATAACCAAGACTGTTCCTCTATTTTTAATGTCATCAATGGTCATTTTGCCCAAACTCATCTCGTCTTAAACCTCCAAAAACCCCCATTACCAATATGATTTTTGTGTACCAAGTAGATATCATCAGACCTTCTTAATAAATTTTAATATTTGTTCTCCTTCCAAAACTTAGACTGGACGTATCCTTTCGACTTAATTTTTAAAAAAAGATATGAGACGATGTATTGCGAAATGTCTATATTTTCATAGACCATCAACGTAGACCTTAGGGTGGAATACTTGGTCCAGAGAGAGTTCGGACTGTATTTTTCCGACTAAAAATAATAAAGTTTGTTAAACATATGTTTTAAAAATAAAATTATTAATTTTTACCAGTTCCTGGAATATGCCATTAAAACGTTTTCGGTTTTTTGGGAAGAATTGCGTTCGCATCTTTCCAAATACAAATATCATACTCCGATCATACTGTTGCCTTGATTTAACTGAAAAAGATTTTCGGTCGCTTTTATGGCCTTTTCTCTTATATTTTGTGGAATTTTTCCATTTTGAGAAAATTTGTTAAATAAAAAATGCCAACTGACTAACTGACAGAAACATCAAAGTCAAACTTAACACCAGTCATTATCTACTTACGTATACAGGTACAGGTGCAACTTATTTTTTATATTGCGAATAAATAATGTAATTAGTCATTGAAAAACTCTTTTTGGGTAAAACATAAACTTGATGCACCACGGCTTTACTGCCCTATAATGCCCATCAGGTCGAAATCTAGCCCTCGGGCCGAGGCCCCGGGCTATTCGACCTTCGGGGCATTATAGTCCCAGTAACCCCTTGATACATAAATATTTTAATGTCCGACTTTATTAATTGACAAATAATAATATTATGTCAAAATCAGTTAAATACGAAATATTACCCTAGGGCGTTTAAATAAATAAACAATAAATTATCTTCATTTAAGCATTTTACGAAAATACAAAAAATACTTACACAATATATTTTTCCTAATAAAATTATTTTTTAAAGTAAAACTCAATTTTCAAACTGACGAAAATTCCACATTTTCATACCCCATTGCAGGTGCTGTGTTACTTAAAATAATACTTTTCCCAACTACAAGGAAGCATTAGCCAATTTGGGGCTTTACTATCATCCACGTACCCTCGTGCTACCGAAGAACTCTTCCCGCCTCCCAACCTCATTAAGCTCTCGGAACTACCTCCCCCATCAGAATGAATTGTTGCCGCTGTACGTCTTAAACAATGACCTGTTACGCCTTAGCATCAGGTAAACCCAAATATGTAGCAATCTTAAAGGGTATATTTTCAAATGTATTTTTATCTATAGGTTTCACAGTGCATCGTTCATCACGATAGCACTTTTAGGTCGCAAAGACACATAGTCCCCAATTAACTTTGTTGCGCACATTTCACTGTCATCAATACCCAAAAACTCCTTGCTTGCCCATTTACTTTGTGGAATGTCAATAAATATAAAAAAAATCATTTTTCCAAACCGTCTCTTCTACAAGCTCCGGGAAAACACCTATCAATTTAAAGCAACTTTACTGCCAAATATTTTTTAGTCGGCGCTTCTTTCAAAAAAATTATAACCTGTTCGCGAGTCAGAACTTTCGACTTTTTAGGCTGATAATTTCTCCCAAGTTGCTTTTGGGAAAAGTGCAGAAAATCAACTTTTCTTTCTTCTTATCTTCTTAAGGGAAATATTAATTCTTTAATAACATTGAAAAAAAATTTGTCCAAGAAAATTTAGAAAATGACTCTAACAAATCTTGAAAAAAAAACATAAAACGGTTTCGTCCACACGGTCCACCAGTTTCCTCGTAGGCCTCAAAATGGAAATATTCTTTTTTGTAAATCCCCTGTTTTTCTAGCACAAGCGCATGCTCAGCTTAGCAGCTTTCCCAAAAAAATCTTGGGGGAGATGGGTATTTTCCACTACTTCGGGCATTTTTATGCCTCAATCCCAAAATTTTTTTTTTATGTGGTCTTATTGACAAATAAAACAACCATGGTTACCACAATTACGTTTGACAATTTTTTCAGGTAAATGCTAGTACTTGATTTGGTTTTAAACTTAAAAATTAAACCAAAAAAGGCCCTTCCCCCGGGAAAAAACACACCCCCCCCCTCGGAAAAAACCTCCCCAAGCGTTATTATCCTTATAATACCCTTGATACCTTAATCTTAATAACTATATTTTTTCTGATATTCCACACTTCGCCCCCATTGATTGTTTAATAGATTTTAAAACTTTAGATTATGTCACTCTCAAGCGTGTTATTTTTGATATGTCAAACAAGTCTAGTTCGGATGATATTGACGTAAATTTTTTAAAAAATACTTTTGATAACATTAAACAGCCCTTGTTGCATATAGTTAACTTTTCCTTGGAGACGGGTACAATGCCAGATTTACTTAAGATATCGACAGTTATTCATATACCTAAAGTAACTAAGTCAAATAAGGCCTCTGACTTAAGACCAATTAATTCTTTACCATCTATCGAAAAGGTAATAGAAAAAACAGTTCACGAACAAACGTTGCAATTCATAAACCAGAACTCCATAATTACGGGTGTACAATCTGGATTTCGTTCAGAATATGGATGCGAAACTGCAGTGCAGTGCGTGCTGGAGGACTGGAGATTAAATCTTGATAAAAGTTTGGCAATTGGAGCAGTATTTCTCGATTTGAGGCGGGCGTTTGAGCAGTCAATAGAGAGCGTTCAATTAAGAAACTGGCATGTATAGGTTTAGAGGGCACCGTTTTAAAGTAGTTTCAGAACTATTTAAAGAACAGAAAACAAAGCTTAAAAATAAATAATATTTTATCTGATGATTTATCAGTAGACTTTGGCGTACCGCAGGGAAGTATACTTGGACCTTTACTTTTCATCATATATATTAATGATATTGTTTCATGTATGAGAAACTGTTCTGCTCACCTGTTTGCTGACGATATACTTTTTTATTTCGCATCTGCTAACTTACTTGATATTGTGAGAGTGTTGAATGAAACTTTGGAAAACGTTTACAGATGGAGCAATACAAATGATTTAAAAATAAATGTAAACAAAACTAAATATATGATTTTGGACAAGGAAGCCTATTACAGATATTTTTGCAACCTAAATGTTGACATCAAGGTGGGTAACGACTCCATTGAACGAATTGAAAATTTTAAATAATTTTAGGTGTTTAATACTAGAAATTAAAGTTTAAAATCATGCCAATCATGTCTATTAATGAATATTTTGCGCTCTTCAAATTGACAAAGGTAGGACTATGAAAATTATTTTAGGAACAGATCTGACTCCAACCATTTTAAGTATTGATCCACCATTCTATTTCTATTAAATCAAAATGAGATTTCTCGCTTTCAAAAATTGCAAAATAGGCTAGAAAATCATTCTTAGGAAGCAGATTGACTCCAACCAGGGATCTATTGAGAGAAATGCAGTGGTTACCAGTAAAAGAATTACTGTTGTATAATACTTAAATTTTTATACACAAAATAAACCTAGGACAAGCTCCCCAGTATCTGATGGACAAGGTTAATTACAATTTTAATGTTCATGGGTATAACACTCGTTCTAGAAATAACTTTTATATACCCAATGTCTCTCAGTTTCGCTTACAAAACTCACTTTTCTTTGGGGGTCTTGATAGTTATCACGGACTTCTTGAGAGCCTAAAAACTATTCAATCGGTAACACCGTTTAAAAGGCTCTTAAAGAGGCATTTAATGATTTTTAGATTTGCTCAATTAGAGGAGTAAGTTTATTGTTCATTTTAATTTAAAGTTTGTTTCTTTATTATGATGTCTAATTTATTGTATATGTATGAATGCTTTACCCACTAATTTTTTTAATGTAACTTTTAATGACAATAATAGTCATATTTATTAATTTTAATTTTTTATATGGATATATTTTTTTATTGTAAATTATAATTTAGTTGTATTGTATTATACTTAATGTAAAATTAACCAAGGTGCTAAATAAAGGTTTATAAATATTACCCAGCAACAATGCAAATGGCTAAAATTTTATTTTATTTCAAGAATTAAAATAAATATCTAACGTTTTCAGTACACCAAACAACGTATTGTCCGATATTTATTAAAACTATTTTAAGTGAATAAAGTGGGGGTTTCTGGGGCAAAATGTAAGGGTGATGGTAAATTCTGACTTTATGTTCATTTTTAGCACACCAAAAAACGTATTGTCAGATATTTATTTTAATTCTTCCAATAAAATGAAATTTTTGACTTAAGGGTGATTTCTGGGTGATGCTAGGGGTTGCTGGGGTTGCTAGGGTTAAATTTAAGGGTTATGGGTAAATTCTAACTTTATATTCGTTTTTACTATACCTAAAAAACATATTGTCAAATATTTTTGTTATATCTTTTTCAAATGAATAAAATTTTGACCCTTGGGGTGGGGTGCTGGGGGGTTGCTGGGGTAAATTCTGAGGGTGATGGGTACATTCTCACTTTGGATTCGTTTTTAGCGCACTGAAAAACATACCTTTCGGAAGGTACACATATCTGGTTCAGAACTTTTTTCTTTTTGTGTGCCTGTGTAATCTTCCTTTAGTCGATGGAGAGAGTGAAAAAAAAAACTTTAAAATATTGCTGTTTTTTTGAATTTAATTGATTTTAATGGTTTTTTGTTTCGATTTTTTCATGCTAGCGTAGTCACCTTAGATTATTACCTCGGAACCCAGCGACTGTGTATAAAATTTAAGATAAACTATTGAACTTAATAGTTAATATCCTCTATAAAAATGTTTACCCCTCAAAAATTGCCGCATTTTCCCTGGGAGTGAATGCCACCCCCTCTCGGGGGTGGAATTTTTTAATTAAAAATTAGTACAGAAGTGGATAGATTGACTAATTCTTTGAAAGGCCATACTTTTCGAGTTATTCGCAATTGATTATGTCAATTTTTCAACTAAAAAAAACACGTTTTCAGACGGTTTTTCGTAAATAACTTGAAAAGTAAGCATTTTATCGAAAATATCATTTTTACCAAAAATGTAGCTTATAAAAAAACACCAAGAATGGTGGGCTTATGATGTCCACGGACCCAATACAAACAGAGTTATAGCCTGTTGAAGGTTGGTTCTTAATCGTCAAATGCCAACATTAAAAGTTTTAACGTATTATAACCAAAAAACGGTACATTTTTTGGGAAAAGCTCATAATACCTTTTTTGAAGTACTTAAAAAAACCTTTATTTTTCTTTTTACACAAGTCTTTAGCACTAAAATTAAGAGAGTTATGGCCAAAAGAAAGTTGATATCTATTTTTTTTTTAATGAAAAAATGTAAAAATCACCCCCTAATTACCACCCTAATTGAAAATAATCTTTGTCACCTTACAATTCACTTTATTTTTGCATTTGTAATATGCTCAGGAAGTTTGACCGGTTTAAAGTGCATATTTTTGAAAAAAATTAAGCTTACCGTAAAAGAGACATTTTTGTAATTTTGAAATAAATAGCCTTTTCTTCAAAATATCTCAAAAACCCTTAATGATACGTAAACAAAAACAATACGAAAATTTTTGGTAAGAAAACTTACAATTTTGTATTCTACAAAATTTTACGCATCATTAAGGGTTTTGGTTATTTTGAAGAAAACTATTTTTAAAATTAAAAAAATGTCTCTTTCACTAAACTCAATTTTTTAAAAAATATGCACTTTAAACCAGTCAAACTTCCTAAGTATTACAAATACAAAAAAAAGTAAGTTTTAAGGTGACAAAGATTATTTTCAATTGGGGTGGTAATTAGGGGATTATTTTCACATTTTTTTTCACCCAAAAAAAAATAGAGGTTAACTTTATTTTGGCCATAACTCATTTAATTTCAGAGCTAGAGACTTCTGTAAAAAACAAAAATAAAGGTCTTGTCATGTACTTTAAAAAAGGTAAAATGAGCTTTTCTTGAAAAATGTATCGTTTTTTGGTTAAATTACGTTGAAACTTTCAATGTTTGCATTTGACGAATAAGAACCAACTTTTAACAGGCTATAACTCCGTTTTTATTCGGTTTATGGACATCATAAGCTCACCATTCTTGTTGTTTTTATGTGCTAATTTTTGGTAAAAAATTTTTGATAAAATCTTATTTTTCAGTTATTTGCAAAAACCGTCTGAAAACGTGTTTTTTTTATTGAAACATTGACATATTCAATTGCGAATAACTCAAAATTGCCTTTCGAAAAACTTTATAAAACAAAAGTTGCTTAAAATTAGTCAACCTATCCACTTTCGTAATTATTTTTAATAAAAAATTCCACCCCCGAGAAGGGTGGCATTCACCCCCGGAAAAAACGGCAATTTTGAGGGGTCATTTTTATAGAGATAAAACTATTAAGTTCAATAGTTTATTTTAAATTTTATACACAGTCGCTGGGTTCCGAGATTTTAACATTTTTTGGGCTAAGGCGACTCCGCTATGCGTATTTTCGAGAGAGCTTCTAATGTTTTTTTTCTGCTACTGTTTAAATAAGAAAACTTTGTGTTCCTATCAACGCGAATGATAACGAAAGAGAACCTTCGTGTTACGTGGTTGCTAAGCGTTGCTAGCTGCGAAAGTAATCTTTTCAGCGCCTGGACAAAAAAGTAAGAGTAAAAAAAGAAAATATGCTTGTGGGAAATATTAGGATTTATTTATAAAAAGTAACTAATTTATGACAAAATATTTTAAAAAACTAGGATATGTATTAACATTAAAAGTAATTGTGCAATTTGAGCAATTAGCAAAAGAAATTGGAGGAATAATACTTGAATTAACAGTTTTTAAATTTGTTGTTGGGGTATCGTTATCACCTTTAACTACGTTAATATTCATATTTTTCACTGTTACTTCATTAGAGGAAATATTGGTAGGAATTTCGTGTAAAATCTTCTTAGAAATTTACACCTTATTACTATAGGATTCAGCAATATATCCCTCCGCAACAGAAGAAGACTTCCAACCTCCATGCCTTTTTAAGTCCAAAATATCGACATCCGAAGCATTGGCAAGCAACGTAGTTGACGTTCTTCTAAAAGAATGGCCAGTGTATCTACTGATGTCTTCAAGCTTCAAAAACTTCGCAATTTCTTTAGGTACATTTGAAATAGTGTGCTTTCCAATTACTTGATTAACACATTTACCTCTTTCATAACGATACAATAAACGCTCATCTAGAGCATTCCTTGGTCTCAGCTTAATATATTCCTGTAGAAATCTGACATAAGGAACTGAGCCTTCATCGTTGGTTTCTACAAAATTTCTTTTAACTTTATTTTTAGACTCCACAATTTTTACTATAGCCACGTTATTTCTTATTTCTACATCACTTAGCTTCATTCTGTATATTTCGTCTGTCCGGCATGCCCCAGCCACTCCCATAATGGCTATTACTTTCATTGCTAAGTAACTTTGATCAGGCGCGTTAAGTAAAAACTTTATGATTTCTTCTTTTTTTAAAATTTTTGACTTTTTTGCCTCATAACCATCGTTTTTCCTTTTAATAAAAGCAACTAGTTTCTTGAACTCCGAAATATCTTGATTTTTGTTTACGGAAATTGTTAACTTGAGCATGGAATACACAGACCAGAGGGTTGGTGGTGATAAAAACTCGGATTTTTCTTGAAAATACGCCAACATCACATTCTCGTCAATCCGCCCCACATTTTTTTTTGCAAGCCATTCAGAAAACGATTTATATGTTTGATGGTACCTCTCTTTAGATTTGTCTGGCAGAAGTGAGGCACACGCAAGGTCAGCTGCCTTTTGGATGCCATCTTCATATTCATTTAACATTTTAAAATGGGAATGGATTTATACTAAATTAACAATAATTCAAAATCTGACAAGTGCTGATGACAGACAATGTCAACAATAAATGTGTTGCTATGGATTAATTTTTAACAGGTAAAATTTCAAAATCTCTGATATTTCTATTAAAACATGATGTTAATGATTATTAAATTATGCGATACATAGAACAGTAGCAGAAAAAATATAATACATTACACGATGCGAAAGGCCTTTCAAGTGTTCGGAAGTTTTAAATAGCCTCGGCCATTTAAAAACCACCTCACACCAAAAAGTAAACTTTCGCATCTTGTAATGTAAATAACTATTTTTAATTTCCTTTTTCTAAGGATTCTTTTTTTTAATAACAAGCACAATGTCAACATACGACATAGTCCTAGTTATCGATGAATGATTCGAAGCTTTACCTGAAATAGTTTTTCTGCTCACTTGTCTACAAGTGTGTAGGTTATTTACAACAAAAACGGTTATTTTGTAATGGGTTCCATTTTGAAATAAACCGCCAGAACCATCTATTACTATGTCGCGTGGATCTAGATTTTCACCAATTTTCCTTTCGTAATACGCGTTGGGTATCCATTTGGTAATTTTTCCGGCATTTTCAATGACTGTTTTATTGACTGGATTTGAGAGTAAGGATTGTATGTCTGATAAGTCACTTCTAAATGCATCATTATTTGTTCTTTCAGTCTGTAAATAAAAAAATGGCGATTAGTTCAGTAAATGAAAAGATAAAGCTGTAAATAAATCTGTACAGGGTGTCGCAAACTGGACGCGTTCTTATGGGAACAACCCTTATTTGAAAGGATAGAAAAAAATTAACCAAGGTGTCCGGAGCTCAAATTTAATGAGAAATCTACTGGCGCTAACAAAACTATGCTATCTCTTATCGTTTGGCCACTAGAGGGCGTTTCTCGAATTTCGTCTATTTTTTAAATGCCCCAGAACTTTCTTATCAATAAAGATAATTAATTTTGATAAAAACTTTCTTAAGGCACTTTTTCTCGTAGAATTCATTGCGATAGGCAATTTTTTATAGGGCGTTTAGATTTTCGTGCACTACCCCAAAATTATTTTTTTTATATGGACCACCCTATATATTATAACATTTTTGAAAAGCTGGTAAAATTTCCTAAATTTTAATATATCACTTATTATGTTTATCTTAAAAGCCATTAGCAGTATTACGATTTAAAAATTAAAATAATGTGCCTACAGAAATCAACATTGCCATGACTAATAAAATGACATAGAATGCTAACATATTATGATTAAAGCCACATATTTAAAGTTGCTACGTAAAAAAGCAGTAGGCCGTGCCTATGATTTTTTTGTTTTAATATTTATTTATTATATATTATTTTAAACAGCTTCTGAATAGTTAAGAATTGACAGTGGAACCTGATATTGTTAAATATTTTGGTATTTTTAGTAGAAAAAAAAGTAATTTAAATAAGTTTTTAAGAAATGTTTTTGAAAAGTGTTAAAAAATGTATGAAAATTTTTAAAAGTTTAACATGCTTGAATGTTACATAGAAAGCAACAAAAATGCTCAGGCGGCAAGAAACTTGTATTTTCAAAGATATCCCGAACGGCAGCAACCATCCAGGGATGTATTTGCTAGACTTGCCCAAAAATCTTCAAAATTTTGGCTTTTAACAAACCAAGAGCAAATTATGCTCAAAATCAAGAAATTCAAAACGCAAATGAAGTAAAAACTCTAACCGTATTGGGCACTTTATATGAAAATAATGGTACAACTTCCACAAGAAAACTTGAAGCAGACACTGGCATCAATAACACTAGAATCTTGGACTTCCATTGTCTTTATTTGTTAATTGTTACACAACGTTTCGGTTAGTGATGTATCTCCAACCGTTTTCAAGTGATAATAAAAACTATTCCTGCTTTTTCGACTTATATACTATCCCTTGTTCACCGAAGCTTGACCGACTTTTCACGGTCCAGCAACGGCTGCCAGATATTCGAAATATCGATGCTGGGCTTGCTAAATACATTTTTGTTGTTTAAAATTATTACAGCTTCTTTGAATTTTCTTTTCTTCCAGGTATCAACGAGCTATTTAGAGGCTACGAGAAGACCTGGATTAAGCTTACCAAAGAAGACGCTCACATTGAATTCCTACGAGAAGCCAGAGATAATAACATCATACCAGTTGGATTTCGCCTGAAGTCGCCAATTCCAGGTGAAAGAGCCAAGCGTATTCTCGAAGAAGCTAGCAAATCTCTGCTCCGATCACAGATAAACTACCACCGATGGAAAAAATCACAGCTGCTGCAAGAAGTTACCCAAAGATATGAAGAAATCAAGGAACATGTACAAGAAGACGACTATAACCCTATTTTCCAGAAGATACAAAGAACATGCGAGGAGGCCAAAGACGATTTACGGAAAAAACTCCAGAACAAACTAAACAGACTTTACAGTAAACAACCAACCACTCAGAATGTCAACAAAAAGACTATAATTAACATGTCCTCCCGAACTCTATCGGAAACAGAAGAATGTCTTTAGGGAGAGGGAAACTTTGCTATAGCCCCAAAACTCCCGACTTTAGAGATGATTAGCAGTGTAGAAACAATACGACTCCAGGGACCAGATGCGGAAGAATTTCGATGGAAAGTTAGAACGGTCTTGGAATCAAAAAAAAATAACTCCACCAATATAAATGAAAATGAGTTGGTAGCTCTTAAAGAGCTTCAAAAAGATAAAACTATCAAAATTCTTCCAGCAGACAAAGGAAATGCCACTGTAGTTATGGATGCAACCACTTACGATCAAAAAATAGATGAAGTTCTTCGAAAGGGTAAATACAGATCTCTTGATCTAGATCCAAAAACATCCATAGAGAACAAAATTTACAGGACCTTAAGGAAATACAAAAACTTTCTGACCGATGAAACAAGAAAAACTTTAACTCCACATAACAGTAAACCTCCCATCTTTATGGACTACCGAAGATACACGGACAATACCTTTAAGGCCCATCACCAGTTCCAGAAACGCACCCAGACTGCACTGGCAAATCACCTTTTAGACCTAATTAAACCACTGGTCGGTAAGTCTCCATCTTTCGTTAAAAACTCTAGTCATTTTGTTGACATTCTCAAAAATGTAGAAATAGGACCAGACGATACTTTTGTTAGTTTTGATGTGGAAAGTCTATACACAAACGTTCCAGTAGAAGAATCATTAAGCATTATCCGAGCCAAGCTTAAAGAAGATAAAACACTAGTAGAACGCACCCCCCTGCCGCTGGATGGATTTGATGGAGTTGTTGGAGCTTTGCCTCCGTAGTTCTTATTTTCAGGTAAAAGATGAGTTCTACGCGCAGGATGATGGGCTTCCCATGGGTTCATCGCTCTCCCCAGTGGTAGCAAACATCTATATGGAGTGGTTTGAGGAACATGCAATTAAAACTGCGCTAATTAAACCAAAAGTTTGGCTAAGATATGTTGACGATACTTTTATTATATGGACAGGTAATGACGAAGAACTTGAAGGTTTCTTAAAACATCTTAATTCCTTCCGGCCTTGTATTAAATTCACAATGGAAAAGGAGCAAAAACTCGGCCCTACCTTTCCTCGACGTTCTAGTCAAACGAAATAATGGTCATATTCAAACCTCGGTATACAGAAAGCCTACCCACACTGGACAATATTTACACCAGAATTCTAACCACTCTAACGAAACCAAACAGGGGGTTATACGTACTTTATATAATCGTGCAGTGACCTTATGTAACAGTAGGGAATCACTACAAAAGGAAATGGATAACATAACTAGAGATCTTAAGCAGAACGGATACAGTGAGAGGCTAATAAAAAATAATCGAAAAATATCAGAATAAGACAAGAAACTCTAATTTGAACCAAGACCAGACTGACCAAATATTTATGACAATTCCATATATTAAAGGAACTTCAGAAAAGATTCGCAGAATCGCGAATAAGTATAACATTAAAACGGCGTTTAAATCCCAAACTACTCTAAGAAGTATTCTAACTAAGACGAGACCAGACAACGTTTCAAATAAGGACTGTATCTATCAAATTCCCTGTGAATGTGGTGAGGTATACATCCGGGGGAAAAAAAGAGACCACTTGAAGTTAGAGTTAAAAACACAAAAAACATACGGAACGAGGTGAAACGTCGGGGTGGGGATTGCCAACACGCTTGGTCAAAAACAACACCGCATATAATGGTCGGAAGCAAAAACTATTTATAAAGAAACCCACTGGGAAAAAGAAAATTCAAAGAAGCTGTAATAATTTTAAACAACAAAAATGTATTTAGCAAGCCCAGCATCGATATTTCGAATATCTGGCAGCCTTTGCTGGACCGTGAAAAGTCGGTCAAGCTTCGGTGAACAAGGGATAGCATATAAGTCGTAGCTTTTAGGAATAGTTTTTAGTTATCACTTGAAAACGGTTGGAGATACATCACTAACCAAAACGTTGTGTAACAATTAACAAATAAAGACAATGGAAGTCCAAGATTCTAGTGTTATTGAAACCATTACATTGTCTAACACCTTCAAGGAAAAGACACTGGCATATCCAGAAGCAAAAACCACAGGATTTTGAAAAAAAAATAAGCCTTATTGAACCTGCAAAATTCATCATCTTCTCCCTGGGGATTTTGATCGCAGAACTCGTTTTTGTAAGTGGTTTTTAAATAAAATACAAAATGAACCAAATTTTGCTTTAAATTGTATTTGGTCTGACGAGGCTTCGATTAGTATCCCCATGCGACTGTCCAGAACAGACAACAAGGAAGATTTAGCTTTAATGTGGGGTGGAATTTTCAAAGGACAATTCATTGGATTTTATGTATGATGAACCGCTAAATTGTAGACAATATTTGGATTTTTAAAAAACCGGTTAAAAACCCTTGTTGGAAGATTTCCCCCTAAATCTGATACCCAGAGTCTTCTTCCAGCATGATGGTGCCCCTGCGCATTGTGCAAGGACCTCTTTTGTTTTTTCCCCCTTTTTGGGGGAAATTAGAGACCTTAATTATAAAAACAGATGCGTTTAACCGAGTTCAAAATATAGAACTTATTATTGCAGTTAATGCTTTAAAAAAAAATGTAGAATTTGCGTACAACAAAATGGGAGACAATTTGAACATTTGTTAAGAAATTTTTTTTTTTTTTTTTTGTTTATTTATTATCGTTAATTAAATTCCATAAAAATTTATATTAGGATTAGGTAGAGTTATGTTTTTTTGTTAATATTGTTGGTTTGTTGTTGTTGTCGTTTGTGTTTTAGATAATTATTAATTTAATATATTAACTATGACTAATCTTAGTCATGGCAATGTTGATTTCTGTAGGCATATTATTTTAATTTTTAAATCGTAATACTGCTAATGGTTTTTAAGATAAACATAACAAGTGATACATCAAAATTTAGGAAATTTTATCAGCTTTTAAAAAACTTATAATATATAGAGTGGTCCATATAAAAAAATTGATTTTGGGGTGATGCAGGAAAATCTAAACGCCCTATAAAAAATCTGCCTATCGCAAAGAATTCTACGAAAAAAAGTCCCTTAAGAAAGTTTTTATCAAAATAATTATCTTTATTAATAAGAAAGTTATGGGGCATTTAAAACGACGAAATTCGAGAAACGCCCTTTAGTGGCCAAACGATAAGAGATAGCAAAGTTTTGTTAGCGCCAGTAGTTTTCTCATTAAATTTGAGCTCCGGAGACCTTGGTCAATTTTTTTCTATTCCTTCAAATAAGGGTTGTTCCCATAAGAACGCGTCCAGTTTGGGACACCCTGTACAGTTTTCTCTTGTGGCGCAATTCTTAGGTCTTCGCGGATGCTTTCGAGCGAGAAAAAGTTTATCAACATTAACAGGTGGGAAAGGGCTGAAAATGGCCCCTCCAGGGCCGACAAATGGGTTTCTCGCTAATATTTGCGAAAATTTGCAAATTGGAGAATTTTTGTTTAGACAAAAAATGAAGATCGCCTTAATATCTACAAAAATAATACTTATATTTTTTTAAATCAGAGATAACGGGACCTAAAAGTTCCCTTATTTCAGCTGCCGCTCTACAGCTATACCTAAAGTCCAAAATTTATGTCAGTGACTCATTTAATACCGGCCACCCAACCGACGAAGCGGCTGAATAAAAATCTAACACTACTAAATGATTTTTAAGCCTATGATATACTTTTCCGCTCAAATAACAGTGAACCGGCCAAAAGTTTCATCGCCACGTTGTCATAGTTCGCGAAAATAAGTTACCAAGCGATCACTTAAAATAGCACGCCAATATGTATTGAAATCATTGTTATCAGAAGACAATAAAAGTGGCAACAACATTCCAATTAAGAGATTGAAAATAAGCGTATCGACAGGGTTTTCGTGCTGTTGATGATTTTATTTATTATTATTGGTTATGGCGATTTTGTAAGTTTAAATTTTAATTGCTATACAGGGTATTTTCTAAATATTATAAATTTCTAATAATTGTAGTATATAGATATTGTTTTGTGCCAATTTTATAATAGTTTATCTTATTTAGTGTATATAATTGTAAATATAAAGATTTAGTGTTTTTAAGTGCTTTTAATTCTGTAAACTATGAATATTAACCAATCTTTAACTAGTTATCCGCCTAAAAAAAAACTCAGTTAACGTTAAAAGAACGAATAATGGTTAAAAATGTTTACCATGGGATTCGGGAACGAAATCCAGAACTAACCACTTTGGATGCTGCAGAGATATGTGCCTTTAACAAAAGTTTTTCGCGTACGGTATTCAGAGTTTTAAAAAGAAAAAAATCAATATTAGTAATTATCGGATACTGGAAAATGCGATTTTTTTTGCTATTTTTTTCACCTTTTTACTTTTCGATTGTTAAACATGAATCAAGGGCTTTTTTTTGGCTCCTCTTAAGTATTTAAAAAAATAATAATTGAATTGTTTAATTCCATTTTACAATATTCCTTTAAATTCTGTCATTTGCACGAAAACATATTTAAAAAACTCATACTATGTTAATATTAAAAAAAACACTTAAAAAATAAGGAAAAAACCTTAATTTTCATTAAAAGTAAGTAAAACGTTTACGCCGAATTCAACTCGAAATTTAAAAATGTTGACCTGTTACCAGGTTGTAATAGTTTTCTTTATGACATTTTTATAAGTTATGGAACCGCTTCGCTCGACCCAATTTTGATCAAAAATATTCTCGATATGGAAATTCTAAATATGGAACACGAAAAACCGAAATAGTTTTGGATTCTACAAGCTGATGATCTCAGAGCTTTCGTGTTCTTTTTAGTGGATATTTTTGATGAAGCAATCGTTGAATATAATAGTATGAATAAAAGTATTTAATATTGAAATTGCAAGATCGGTGGTGAATTGGCAAGTCGGTGTAACTTGGATTGTCTATCGTTCTGCTTTTACATCTTTTTTAATTTATGTTAAGATAAAATTTTTTATTTTTTTTTTTGTAGAACATAAAATCAGAAGGGTAAAATTAAAGTAAAAAATGATTTTTTTTGGAAAAACTTTAAAAATCGCCAAAAAAAATCAAATTTGTGTTCTATGACCTCAAAATAGGAGGTGTGCAAAATTAAGCAAAAAATTAATTTTCATTAATCCGAAAAATACCAAAATAATATAGGCTTTTACTAATTTAGGGTTGATGAAAATGTGGAAAATAACTTTTCTTGTAAAAAATATTTTCATGTTTGACGAAATTTAATAATTTATTTTCTAAAATGCATACGCCACTGGAATTGATTCCCCTGACCCCACACAACCCGGGGCACTCTAAAAGCGAGCGATGCGTCATTGACAGAAATTTTGGACTTGAAGTTTTTTTTTTATAGATTCATGGATTTACTTAAAAGCGGGCGGACGAATTGTTTCATTACTCGGGCCGTAATGTACAGGATGGGCATATAAGCTAGGTAAGCGGCTGTATCTCAGCACCTGTACATCTGACAACAATGAATTTTTTTTATTATTATAAAAGTGGCCATGAGAAAATTCTGGAAATTATTTTCAAGTTCCGTATTTCACATCTAGAGGGCGTAACTAAAAATTAAATAAGGAAAACGTATTTTTTTCCGAAAACCCATATATTAGCCTATATTTTTTATAATACTGTTAAAAGTCTAGAAAATTTTTATTATTTTGGATTAAGGCTCATTGCGTACGACCGATAGTAGGGGTGGAGGAAGCTCTTGAAAGTAATCATTAAAATCGGTGTAAATTTTAAACCACTTATTTGATTTCAGCAAATTAAAATTTGTTTCAAGATAAATAAGGCTGTTTTAAATATCCGTTCTCCTTATCGCTCTAAGTTCCAATAAAAGAATTTGGGGGCTTGTAATAATTCCATTTTTTCTTTTACTGCAAAAATTTAAATCAAACGGTATATTTTTGACATCATATTTAAAAAGAAGATAAAATTTGCAAAAATATTGTGAAAACCCGACGATGATATCTTTGCTCGTTTTAAATTTA
>JAHBCN010010239.1:0-32312 GCA_019359885.1 Listronotus oregonensis | reverse complement strand
ATATATATATATATATATATATATATATATATATATATATATATATATATATATGTGTGTGTGTGTGTGTGTGTGTGTAAACACAGGCTTAGAATTTTTGATTTAAGAGCTATTGTTATAGATTTGTTGAATATTGAAAAATTTAAGCTGTTTTGTAAGTTTAGGTTTAACCAAAAATATGAAAAAATTGTAAATAGTTTTTCTATGATTATGTATTAAGGGCATATTATTAAAATAAAAAATATATGTTAAAATATTTCGCATGGCTTTGAAAGAGTTCATTTAAAAAATAGTTTAATTTAGAAAGGGTGTATCTTATCAATATTAAACTATACAATCATTTCTAATCAAATTTTTTGCTGTTAAGTAACATTTCAAGCTGACGATACTGCGGCTAATGAATTATAAAAGCCAAGTGTCAATAAAGCTTGTCACTATCAACGCCTACTAGTACAAAAATTTTAAATTAGTTAATTGATAATGAAATTTTAATTACAAATAAATAAAAGTGGACCGATTTTTAAAAAATTGGTATTAAAGACTACCTTTTACGTTTAAACAACTTTTTCTTGTAACTTATTTCCATACCTTTGCAAATAAATGCACTTTACTCTTGTACCATTTTTACTTAACCCAAAATGCTTTGTTTAAATTGAAAAAAATAATAAATTAAAAAAAAATTACTTATTTAAAAAATTAAAGTCTTATCCTAGAATTTTTAGTGTTTTTATTACTTGCCCATATAAAAATTAGCAAACAATTCAAGAAAATTATAATTTTTTAACAGCAAGTGACTTGTGAGAACAAAAAATAATAATAAATAGTGTTTAAGTTATCCAAAATCAAAATATTTTTCTAAAATTGTTTACTTTTAATGATGATTAGTTAGAAATCAATTCTAAAAACCTAATAAATGAATAAAGGATACTAAATTAATCTTTTTATCTAAAAAAATTGATTGAAATACTTATAATTTTATTAAAAAGAATCTAATTTTTGCTTTTCCGATTATATTTATTAAGAAAATAAAACAAATTGTTTAAAACAAAAAAAATTGCAAAAATTACATGAATAAAACCTTTTTTTTTCCCCTTTTGTACAGAAATTTTTGGTTAAAATCAAATTATTGTTTATTTTCGTCTTATTAAAAATATTTATATACCTTTTATCTAGACAAGTTACTACAACTGACTACAACTAACCACAATAGGCAAATAATCCACTAAAATTATTATTTTATATTCAAATCTATTTCGTGGGAACAAAAAACAATAAGAGATAGACTTTAGGTTAGCCCAAATCAATTATTTTTTAAAAAAGTTTCACTTTAGAAGAGAGTTAGTTTTAAATATCCTTCATAATACAAAAATTATTAAACAATTCTTAAAATCTTATAAATTAATTAGGTATACTTTTAAAATTTACCGTAGTATCTCTAACAAATTACGAAATAAGATCAGAAAGGCAAAAATTAACTTTTTTAAATAAATTTTTAAGTTTTCTTGACCTAAATGAAAAATGTTAGAATTTTTTTCTAAAATAGTAATTGGAAAGGGGGAATGAGAAGTTAAAAGATATATTCAAGGAAATAGTCAGTCTCTGCTTAATAATTTTAAGTTACTTAACCCAAAATGCTTTGTTTAAATTGAAAAAATATTAAATTAAAAAAATTAAAGTCTTATCCTAGAATTTTTAGTGTTTTTATTACTTGTCCATATAAAAATTAGCAAACAATTCAAGAAAATTATAATAGTAATTGGAAAGGGTGCATGAGAAGTTAAAAGATATATTCAAGGAAATAGTCAGTCTCTGCTTAATAATTATAAGTTACTTAACGGTGTGTCCACGAAAAGGCGTTGAATAGTAAAAAACTTCTTTATTTTTAATTTTATCAAAAAACAACGATTCTTAAAAAATTGCTAATTTTTAAAGTTACATTGGGATAAAAACATTTAACAAATTTTATACGCGGTACTCAGAAAATTGAAAATATTTTAAATGGTTCAAGAGTAAAGTGCATTTATTTGAGAAGATATGGAAATAAGTTACTAGGAAAAGTTGTTCAAAAGTGAAAGATAGTTTCTTTTATCAATTTTCAAAAATATTGCAGAATAAATACTATGTGAGAAATAAACTAATTATTAATTAATATATTCATTTAATATATAAGTGTGGGCAAAGCTTTATAGATTTACACACACATATATATTATTGTAAAACTAGTTGCCTATAGGCCAGGCCTTAGTTCATTATTGATTTTTTCCCATCTAGGAAAACCAAAAGAATCAAGTGTTTGTAAAATGGTTGGGATTCCCCAGTCAACATAACTCTTGGATAGATGCCACAGATATTGTATAATTTTAATAATTGTAATCTATTATTATTATTATTATTTTATTATTATTATTATTATTATTATTATTATTATTGTAGAAAGGTAGTTTTTTTTAAAATAAAACACATATTATAGTAAAATTGTTTTTTATTTAAAAGCAATAAATCATTTACAACCTTATTTTAGAAGTTTTAGAAGAATCAACTAAATCTTTTAATCTTTTTTCCAAAGATTGAATATGACTTTCATCATTTTCAATTTTTTTAGCTAATTTTATCGTCATTTATGCATTTTTTCCCTAGTAAATGTCCCAAAGCAACCTTTCGTCACCTCGAAAGTCATAAACATAGGATTTAAAAGGAGCAAGACAGCTGGTAAATGGGCAAACCATCACTAATCAGATTTTTTATAATTTATTTTATATTTTTATTAAAATCTACTATACCATAAGTATTGTTTTTTATAGAACCGATAATAGTATCCCTTCAATAAAATATTTAGTTTCTTTAAATATTTTTTATGGATTGGAGCACTAAAAATTTTATTCAGTTATGTTTGCTGTCGCGAAAAATTCTTTGAAACCATTGTTGATCCATATTTCCACAGTTTTTTATAGAACCGATAATAGTATCCCTTCAATAAAATATTTAGTTTCTTTAAATATTTTTTATGGATTGGAGCACTAAAAATTTTATTCTGTTATGTTTGCTGTCGCGAAAAATTCTTTGAAACCATTGTTGATCCATATTTCCACAAAAAGATCCAGTAATGCCTTATGCAAATTGGAAAGATGTAAAAAGTCGCGATTTTTAGGCAAAGTTTGTAAACATAGGATTTAAAAGGAGCAAGACAGCTGGTAAATGGGCAAACCATCACTAATCAGATTTTTTATAATTTATTTTATATTTTTATTAAAATCTACTATACCATAAGTATTGTTTTTTTATAGAACCGATAATAGTATCCCTTCAATAAAATATTTAGTTTCTTTAAATATTTTTTATGGATTGGAGCACTAAAAATTTTATTCAGTTATGTTTGCTGTCGCGAAAAATTCTTTGAAACCATTGTTGATCCATATTTCCGCAAAAAGATCCAGTAATGCCTTATGCAAATTGGAAAGATGTAAAAAGTCGCGATTTTTAGGCAAAGTTTGTAAACATAGGATTTAAAAGGAGCAAGACAGCTGGTAAATGGGCAAACCATCATTAATCAGATTTTTTATAATTTATTTTATATTTTTATTATATATTTATATTTATGTGTGTGTATGTAAGCAAATCTACCTCTGTAGCTGAATTGCATTTTAAAATTTAACAAAATGGTGTAATATTATGTTTAACCAAATAATATTTCAGTGCAGGTACAATACAATACAATACCTTATTACCTTTCTTTAGTTGTGAGTTATGATTGGTTTGTGGGGGGGCAGGGCTATCCTTTATCTGACATTATAATAAAGTGAATCGGTTGCGAACGAATCTTTTCAAGTGATTGATTCAAATGAATCGATTCAGTAAAAAGATTATTGTTAATTTTGATTAAAAGATACCTTTAATATTGTAAAGTTGCATTATTATTGCTTTCTCTAATAGGAAAAGTGTCGTTTAGAATATAGGTTTAAAAACCAATCTTAAAAAAATAGCAACAAAAAAAGCTTTGACTTTGGGCGCCCGAGGCGACAATATACAATAGTAGACATAATGTCACTTCTGGCAGACAGGCCGACTTCCATGCTTTTGCGTGCGAGACAATGCCTACTACCAGCGCCATCTACAAAACGTTGCTGGAAGAAATTGGAACTACGCCCCCCCGACTGGCGGCGCGGCGGTACAGTAACCTCTGCTTTCTGTATAAATGAAAAAATCGATATTTTCGCTTTACTGTGGTACTAATACTGTCGACTCTTTATGCAGCGTTTTGTAGGATAAATCAATACAGTTGGCCTTTGTTATACAAGGTTAACATTTTTACAAGTTTTAATTTTATTTGGGTAGATATTTTTAACAAAATTAGGGGTTAAATATTGATATTAATTTTACATTTTGTGCTGATGTATGATACTTCTTTTGAATCCACTCTTATTTGACAGTAAAGGATTTAAAAAAAAAGTACCAATGTAAATTAGCTAAGATTCACATTATAATATTGTGCAAAAAGAATTATAGAGACTTATTAGACTTCAAAAAGTTGGTTGAAATTACAAATTAAACTAGCGCAGACAGATGTGTTGTTGACTATGTGAACTAAGTAATGTCACTAAGCAAAATGCCTGCTTCTATTACAAACCATACAACCCCCACCATCAATAGTCAAAGTCAAGGTCGACCAAACCATACAACCCCCCTGGCCATTCAAGGTTATATGACGTATCGCACACGTGGCCATTCAAGGTCAAGGTCAAGGGGCGGGGCTTGGAATGACGCGCATGCGCAGAAGGAGGAGTGGGGGGGTGCATGGGAAGGAGTGGGGGGATACATTCTGTATATTTGCTCTCTACTCAAAATATATTTAGCAAGCCTAGTATCGGTATACCGAATAATGGCAGCCGTTGCTGAATCGTAAAAAATCGGTGAAGCTTCAGTAAACAACAAATAATATTTAAGCGTAACTAAAAATCGTTTTTAGTTATTACTTAATAACAGTTGGAGATACATCACCAACCGAAACGTTGTGTATCAATTAACAAATAAAGACAATGAAAGTCTGATATTTTAGTGTTATAGAAATTATCTCACAAAACGTTTCAGGCTGTTTTTTCCCTTATTATTTCGTTATCGATTGACATAAAGATATGTGATTTGGAACGTAAATTTAAAGTATTCATCAGACCTCAAACCTCAGTTTACTTAAGAAAAAATAAATTTAAATCTAATATTATAGAACTTGCTTACTCTTATAGCCATTACATTGTCAACACTTTCAAGAAAACTTTTATTTTTTCTAAGAAAAATATATTTTATCTTAATATTTTATTATAAAGAAGGCAACAATCACTTTTTATTTTATTAAATAAAGTTAGTAATGAAGTTAGAAAAACTATTTTTTATCAAATTACCCATTTTTCTCGAAATAAAGTAATATTAAAGTAACTTTCTACGTCTCTGCGAGTGTTTCCGAAAGTAATAAGGATTTTCATTGAAATTTTAAAACAAAAGAGCCCATCTTTTAGTTTAGGTAGACATTAAAGGAGAGAGAAGTTTAACAAGCGAAATTCTCGCTTTGAATGTAAAACTCAAAAAGTACCTAAGTCTTTAATATTTACGTTAGAACTAGTCGTCTTTGGGATGGAAAGTATGCTTTTGTGAAAGGTATGTAAAAGACTTATTGTCTACAATACTCACCAAATTAAAATTAAAACATTATAATGCATTATTTTTTAAAGAAATTTCTTTCTTTAAAAGTAGAAGTAGTAAGAACTGTTATTTTTTATTCTAACGAGTCATTATGTTTTACTTCTCTAAATAGCAACAGCCAGTCCCAATAAAAAAAAGGTGTACTACGCGAAAATTCTTAAATTCGAAAAATATATTTTTTAAAACCGTATAATCATGTTTAGGTGCACGACTTTTTTAAGGAAAAGATTTTATTACCCTTCTTTAAAATAAATGACTAATATTGAACAGGGTCTTTAAATACGTGGCATTCAATTTTAAAGATAGAAAAAATGTTTTTTTTAATAAAAATTGTAGGTTTTTTCCATATTATTTTTAAAAATTATCAGTAAAAAATAAAGTATTAAAAAAATAAAAAAATATAAGCAACTTTAACTTTTTTAAATGGAACACCCTATATATTATGCGCAAAAACGAGACATCTTTCTTTTTTCAAATATATACAGTATGTCCACGGAAAAGGTGTTGAAGAGAAAAACTTTTTATTTTTGATTTTATCGAAAAAAGCTACTCTTGATAAAAAAATTTTGCTACTTCTAAGAGTAAGATTGGGATAGAAACATTTAACATATTTTATACGGGGTGTTCAGAAAATTGAAAAAACTTAAAATGGTACAAGAGTAAAGTGCATTTATTTGATAAGATATGGAAATAAGTTACTAGGAAAAGTTGTTCAAAATTAAATGGTAGTCTCTTATACCAATTTTAGAAAAAATCGGCCTACTTTTATTTATTTGTGATAAAATTTATTTTAATACCTATCAATTTAAATTTTTAATATCAATTTTATCAAATTTTTTGCTGTTTAAATAAGCATTTAAAGCTGACGTTACGGCGGCTAATGAATTATAAAAGCAAAGTGTAAATAAACTTGTCACTATCAACGCCTACTAGTACAATAAAGATTTAATTTGAAATTAATTAATATTAAAATAATTTTATCACAAGTTATTGGCCATTTTTTGAAAATTGATATAAGAAACTATCTTTACTTTTGAACAACTTTTCCAGTAACTTATTTCCATATCTTTCAAATAAATGCCATCTTGAACCATTTAAAGTTTTTTCAATTTTCTGAGTACCGCGTATAAATTTGTTAAATGTTTTTATCCCAATCTTTTTAAAAAGTAGCAAATTTTATTTAAAAGTAGTTTTTTTGATAAAATTAAAAATAAAGAAGTTTTTTACTATTCAACACCTTTTCCGTGGACGTACTGGTGTGTCCACGGAAAAGGTGTTGAGTAAGAAAAACTTCTTTATTTTTAATTTTATCGAAAAAAGTTACTTAGATAAAAAATTTGCTACTTCTTAGAGTAAGATTGGGATAAAAACATTTAACATATTTTATACGGGGTGTTCAGAAAATTGAAAAAACTTAAAATGGTACAAGAGTAAAGTGCATTTATTTGCAAAGATATGGAAATAATACCAATTTTCAAAAAAATCGGCCCACTTTTATTTATTTGTAATTAAAATTTCATTATCAATTAACTAATTTAAAATTTTTGTACTAGTAGCATTGATAGTGACAAACTTTATTGATACTTGGCTTTCATAATTCATTACCGCAGTATCGTCAGCTTTAAATGCTTATTAACAGCAAAAAATTTGATTATAAATTGATATTAAAATAAATTTAATCACAAATAAACAAAAGTAGGCAGATTTTTCAAAAATTGGTATAAGAACTACCTTTTTAATTTTGAACAACTTTTCCTAGTAACTTATTTCCATATCTTATCAAATAAATGCACTTTACTCTTGTACCATTTTAAGTTTTTTCAATTTTCTGAACACCCCGTATAAAATATGTTAAATGTTTCTATCTCAATCTTACTCTTAGAAGTAGCAAAAAATTTTATCAGAGTAGCTTTTTCGATAAAATCAAAAATAAAGTTTTTTCTCTTCAACACCTTTTCCGTGGAATACTGTATACATTGATGATATTTTTAAGATATTTTAGCTAACATTATAAAAAATTTAAAAAATCATATAAGTATCAAGAAAGCCATCAAAACAATAAAATTATCATAATAAATTTAACGTCTCGATAATGTAAAAAGTTAAAGTTAAACATTTTAACTATTAGAAGTAATTTATATTACTTTCTCGTCGATGGGCTTTTCAGAAGAATATAAAATCGCTATTGTGCGTCTTTTTCATGACAACAATAATAATGTGACGACAGTGCAGAAGGGGATATCACTTTGTATATCCTAAACAACGAGTAACATCTTCAGACACTATTAAATATATAGAAAGTTGACTAAACGGAAAATCCTAAAAAGAAAGAAGAGGACAGTAGCACAAAATGAAAAGGAACATTTGGATATCCCCGTTTTTTTCAGGATAATTATTATACTTTTTCTACTGAACTAGCACTAACTACTTTTAATAATTTTAGAAATCCTGAAATACCAATCTCAGATACGGCACCTGAACCTAATAAAACATATTATAAAATTTATTCAACCTAAAAATTTTACAAATTTCATTCTTTTAAATTTGTGTCCGTTCAGAATCTTTCCAAACAAAACATGAGGACTGATCTGAGGTTGCATTGGAAATAGCTAGGTTTATGCAGCACGATCCAGAGTTTTTACATTAAATTCTATTTACCGACAAGTACTATAGGGGAATATTTAATCGCAAAAATAAACAATATTGGTTTAGAGAAAATTCTCACCAAATTCTAAATTCAGCAACATAACAATTGTATTGTTTCCATGACTCTCTTAATACTAATATTTTTTTGCAATTTATTTAAAGTTTTAGCTAAAATATCTTAAAATTTGTTCATCCAAATATCATTAAAGTATATATTAGAAAACAAAGATCTTTCGTTGTAGCGCAACATATACAGGACGTTTCATTTAAAAACTTAAAGTTGCCTATATTTTTCCATTTTTTAATGTGATATTTTTAAACTGATAATTTCAAAAGATAATATGAAAAAAAAAATATAATTTTTATATAAAAATTTTTTAACCTCAAAAATAAAGGCTTCAGATGCCACGTAAATATAATCAAACACCCTGTACAGGGTTTTTATTTATATTTTGAAACTCACCCACAACAATAACTAAACAGAATGAAAAAGCTTTTTAGGAAAAAGGTCTAAAGTTTTTAATATATTATCTGTTAGGCATAACGAAAGAAACAAATGAACATAAAAAATTAAATAAATAAGTTAATTTTTTTAAATGAAACACCTTGTTTGTTTCTATTTAGAATAAAGGGTCTATCCATTCCCTTTTTAAATATATATAGTTTTACAGCATTTTGTTTTAAAAATATTTGGGTTTTTAGTTAAAAATTCAATTGTAAAAATCTGCATTGCTAAAACAAACGATTTGGTTTGTTTATACGTTTTTTTTTAACTCAGTATCTCAACGAGAAATAAGGTTTTTGAATAGAAAGGTATGACACTCTTAGCTGACCGCCCAATAACCCCGATTTAAACCCTCTGAATCTATTTTTGTGGGATTTTCATTATCAAAGGCCAGGATTTTTTTAGCTTTTTTAAGATCATAATAAATTATTTGTTTCTCAAGGTAATGTTGATTTTTACTAATAATTGAATTTTTAATTTAAAACTTTAATATTTTTAAAACGGCTAAACAAAATGCCAGCAAACTACATATATTTTTAAAGAAGATAAATGGACCTTTTATTCTACATAAAAATATTCAGGGTGTTAAATTTAAAAAAAGTTTTCTTATTCATTCTTCCTAACTTTAAATGTTCATTTGTTCCTTTTGTTATGTTTAAAGATAAAAGATGAAACACTATGAAACTTTTTTAAAAAACGAATTTTTCTATTCTTTTAAGTTATTGTTGTAAATGGGTGCTAAAATCTGAATGAAAGTTGTATACAGGTTGTCTCAAATTCGAGCCTCATCATTGGGATTTCGAAAACTTGAAGAGATACGAGGTCGGCTAAATGAAGGCATAGTTGCGCAATTTGATGCTGATTAAAATGTCACCTTAGAAGTTTAAAAATTTCGAATACTTCCAAAGACTTTTGAAAAAAACGAATATACGCGATTTTATTTTTTTTATGACTCTACAGCGTGTCCTGCTAAGTTCTTTAAAATTTTTTCATTATTAATTTCTTAGAAAATTTTATTCCTGAAAAACCTAAAATGTAACTATCCCATATCAATTTTTAAGTCGTATACGCGGTTTGTCAAAAAATATGAATTTTGTCCAGAAGTTTTAACAATATCAAAAATTATTAAAAAAAAGTTGATCAGAACAAAAAACCACGTCTAAATATGCAATTATCCCCATTTACCATAAAAAATTGGGTTATTTTTTTTACAAATTTTTCTACAAAATTAATTGAGAATAAATACAACAAAAGAAACACCATTTTTATGTACTTTATAAACTCTAACGCATTTTGACGGTCGCTGTTAAACACTTCTTGCTATTAACAATTCATTTGTATATGTCAGGGCATGATAAATTACATATAACTACAGTTAATTTTGCATTGTTATTGTAGACACGTTTTAAACAAGAAAAAATGATGTTTTATTGTAAATGGGTGTAATTGCATATTTAAACGCGGTTTTTAGTTCTAATCAATTTTTTTAATAATAATTTTTGATATTGTTAAAAATAAAAGTACTTTACTCATGGGCAAATTCATATTTTTTGACAAACCTCGTATACGTCTGAAAAAAATTAATATCTGACAGGTACATTTTAGGTTTTGGACCATGCAGAACTTTTTATAAAGAATAAAATTTTCACTTATAATATCCCTAGTGCATAAATTATTACCGGAAATTTTTTTGAGGTCACGAATATTTTGAAAAATTTTTTAAAAATATTCGTGACCGAAGAAAAATTTCCGGTATGTAATTTAAGCTCGTGGGATATTCGGTAAGAAAATTTTGAACCCAGTATAAATTTCGAAAATGTTGGATATTTTTATTACAAATGACAAAAAGTCAAACTAACATAGTGAGGCCATGAATGACAAACAATTGAGTGTCAATACGGCAATACGGCACTACTGTCAATAATTATGAAGCTAAACATAATTAGATTTCATATTAGAAAATTAAAGTAGTACATAGGTATAATATCTAAATAGTGAAATATAAAATATATATTAAAATGTTTCTTGTTCTGGTTTAACATTGTTATAATTTCAGTTTTTTTAGTGAAATAAAATGTTATTTTCTAACTTTAGTTCTAGAAAACTTTCATAAATAATTTAAAAACATCTTATAATTTGGTTTTTTATTAACATCAGACTACTAATGTTAGTGGATATCATTTACTTTTGATAATAATTATTATTTTCTTAAGTAGGTAGGTACTTCAAAGTGTTACCTATGCTTAATAAAACATTTTTTTATTGAAATAAACTGTAAATTTCCAACTTTAGTTACATAGAACCTTTATAAATAACTTAAAGACATCTCATATTTCCATCTTTTATCAACTTTAATCTACTAATATTAGTGGAACATCATTTACTTTTGATAATTATGACTCTTAAATACCCTACTTCAAGATTTTATGTTTAACCAAATGAAGCTTTTTTCTTAGTAAAACAAAATGCAAATTCCTAACTTTAGTTATATATAACCTTTATAAATAACTTAAAGACATCTTAAATTCCATCTTTTATCAACGTTAATCTACTAATATTAGTGGAACATCATTTACTTTTGATAATTATGACTCTTAAATACCCTACTTCAAGATTTTATGCTTAACAAAATGAAGCTTTTTTCTTAGTAAATTAATATGCAAATTCCTAAGTTTAGTTACATATAACCTTTATAAATAACTTAAAGACATTTTATATTTCCATCTTTTATCAACTTTAATCTACTAATATTAGTGGAACATCATTTACTTTTGATAATTATGACTTTTAAGTACCCTACTTCAAGATTTTATGCTTAACAAAATGAAGCTTTTTTCTTAGTAAAATAAAATGCAAATTTCTAACTTTAGTTGCATAGAATCTTTATAAATAATTTAAAGGCATCTTATATTTCCATCTTTTATTAACTTTAATCTACTAATATTAGTGGAACATCAGTTACTTTTGATTATTAGTCTGAAGTAAGCCCTATCTATGTCTTGTTTCGCTGATGCTTAAAAACGTCTAGGCGGCCATGAAATGTAAAAAGAACGTAGTAATGGCCGCTAGACTTACAAAATGTCAACTACGTAAAAAATAGATTATTAGGTACTATCTAATTATTAAAAAACTGAATCGACAACAGAAAAAGTATACCTAGTGTATAGTATAAAAATGGCTTTAGACTTAACAAAATACGGATTGTGTAGTTTGTGCAAATATTCAGACATTAAAAAATACCATCGTCAGCTTCCCTATTTATTAAAATGCATTGAAGATCTTAACTACGAAGAAACCACGGATGAAAAACTGTTTACAAGAATCCAAGAATATCTAGTAAAATCTTCAAGTAAATTTAATAAAATATCTAAATTCAAATTAAATAAACTTGTGTCTAAATATTTTATATATTTTACTAAACATAGACATTTACAATATTCCGAGCAAATTTCAGTTTTAAGTCCTATTTATTCTCCATTAAAACGAGAAAACTTTTTGTTAGAATTTGAACATCACTTAAATTTAGTTACAAACATTTGTTATTAAATTTCTTATTTAGTATTAATGTAATAAATAATTTTTTAAACATTTGACAAATCAAATTTGCATAAATTTTTATTTTTATAAGCAAAAAATATTCACATTAATATGCTTTTTTAAGTAAAAAAATGGTAATAATTCTACATAAATAAGGCACTGTAATTCCCGCGTCATTATTTTGAATATTTTGACGTTTCAAATGTGACAGGGAAATTTCCAGTGTAATTTCGCCGGAAGTGCTAGTGGATGAATATTTCCGGAAATTTTTGTCGTTGCCATGGAGATGATTGTAAATAAAAGCTTCTGATTGGTTGGAAAGAGTAGGTTCAAAATTTTCTAAGAAATTAATAATAAAACAAATTCCCATATGTAAGACACTTAGCAGGACACGCTGTATTTAAGTAGATGTAACAAAATAAATTTCACATTCCCATTGCTTCTTTTCCTGTTCTATAAGATAATGTTACTAAATTACGCACCGACGTTTCGTCTTTGAACTTCTATTATCAACTTTGTTCTTTTAATACGGTTCTGATTTTTTTATTTAGATTTTAAGAGCTTTTTAGATCCCAAAACCAATAATGTATCGCACTTATTTAAAAAATTAATAATAAAGACAATTTCCATAAGAAATCATGTGTTAGAGAGTAATAGATAATAGATATTAGGTAGAAAAACATTAAAATAAGTGTTTCAAAACAGTGTGACGCATCATTTGTTTTAGGATAAAAAAGCTCCTAAAATCCGTTATAAAAAATCCAGGGCTATATTTAAAAAAATAAAGTTGATGATGGCAGCTTAATGACGAAACTGTCTTGTAGAACAAAAAGAAGTAGCAATGAAAATGTGAAATTTATTTTGTTATAGGTATTCAAATAGAATAAAAAATAGAAATGAAATCGCGATTTATTTTCAAAAATCTTCAAAAGTATTTGAAATTTTTAAAGTTTTGAGATTTAAATTGCGCAACTTTGCCTTCATTTAACCGACCTCGTATGTTTACAAGCTTCCGAGTTCCCACTGATCTCGAATTTGAGACACCCTGTACAATTATTTTCCTTTATGATTTAAACCTACTAATAAAGAAAAAAATATATTAAAAATGACTTAAGGCATCTCTTGCATGAAATCTTATTTGATTCAAAAATAAGTTAAATCTCTTTTCTTACCTATTAAATATCCATCTCCCAATTTTATCACATAAAACAATTTAGGCGTAATTACAATTTAAAGTTCAAATCTGGCATAAATGTTTTGTCATTTTTTACCGAGTTTCAATATTAACCACTACTAAAATTTATGGTATTATTATAAGTAAACAACATATTAAAGAAGAAAAATTTTATATTATAAAAAATTGCATTTCTTTAATATTAAAAACGTAATTTTAAAAAATCCAAATTAAAAATTCTTTTTATTAGTCGTATCTAGCAACAAAAATAAACGTTGATTCAAAATTCAATTTTTAATATTTCGCTATCATAACGATTTCGTTTAATAGGTTCTTTGGCTCGATTTTGCATTTTAATTTGAAAGAATTAAGCAATAACAAGCAATAAGCCTCTGTAAAAGAGCGGAAATTTTACATATTAACGAGAAGTCCGCAAATGGAAATTTAAAACAGAAACTTAATTAGTTTAGATCAAGGTTTATGTTAAAACCGCTTTTGTATGAAATATATATTTTACCCAAGTATAATACCGCTTTGAAAGATAAAACTCTAATGAACATGTTATCAGTTTATGTAGTGGATGAATTATTAATTTAAGTAATAGCTATGTATATACCTGGTATATAGTTGATTAAAAGAATAATCAAAAAACCTGTTTATGTACGCGTTATAAATGATGTTTTGTACGACTGCAATTGGTTATATTTTAGTTAAAGTTAAATTTTGAAATAAAAAAACACTGTACAGGCTTTTACCTTAAAGGTGATTAAGCAGTTGCCACAGCAGTTTTGGATGTAAAAGCTCATTTTTATATTTAAAAATTTCTGAAAAAGCTTTAAAAATTAAAAAAAAATCCAGAACAAAAATAGTAACGAAAGCCATAATAAAACCTCAGACGGGTTTAGAAGTAAAGACGACAGCACTTTTTTACTACCCAAGCAAAAGTCAAAAAACGTATAGAGATACAAAGTGTACAGACAGTGGTGTAATAAAAAAAATGCAAAACACCGAAGAAGCTTGTTTTATTAGGTATTAATTTGTTGTTAAATATTTAATTAATTTTAAATAAAATTTTAAAAATTGTCTGACCATTTGTTAATAACAATGACAGTTACTTTATTTTACTAGTAAAATAGAGTCACTTTATTTTACCAGTCAATAGCTACTTTACGGACGCAAAATCGTTCTGTAAATAGCACTTATTGGTTGCCCGTACTTTCTTCAAAGACTATGATGAGCCACAACAACTGTTAAAAAATAATAAAAATTACAATAAATTGATGAACCCGTGCACAGGATAGCTTCTCGCCAAAGCAAGCTGTAGGTGTGCGTGCAAATCTACCTGCAGCTAGGGTAAGGAATAGTGAGTTTTCTTAAGACTACAAACTAAAAGTCCCTAGATCTTATAGGAGCTTGCTTGGGCGATTACACCCCAAAAGTGCACAACAAAAAAAGTTAACATTTAACAAAAAAAATAATCAAAAGGCGGAAAGAAGAAAATAAATAATAATATTAAGAAATTATTGTGGTGAGCTAAATAAGAAAAAAATCATTAATTTAAAACAATTTACATTTATTAAAAAAATTTAAATTTAAAAATTACAATAAAAAAAATAAAGAGCGTTAGTAAGTTAGACTTAAAAGAAAAAATATTGCCTGCTACTGATTGAAGGTCTAGAACTGATGTTAAAAGAGGTTGAAAAGATTTTGAAAAGAGAATCTTAAAAAGAGTCTTGATAAGAGGTTCAAAAGAGTCTTCAAAAGAGTTGAAAAGAGAGGTCTAAAGGTTGAGGGCGGCCTCGAGGATTTTACAACAGCTACTGGATCAATACAAATCCTGAACATTCAGTACCATCTCCGCAAATTTCGGAACCTAATCCCCAAAAATATTCACCAAAAATACAATTTCAGCCTTTGCGGAGATTGGTATCGGTTTGTTGCAAAATCCTTTACTGATGTCTTTAATCTTTGCCGATTAAACATATTTAACAAACCAAATTTGACTCTTAGCTGCGCTGCCGTCAAAAGTGCCTTCAACGTGCTGTTTCCCAAAACAATCCTAATTCAGAAACCTTAGAGTGTATACTCCTGGAGGGTTCCTAAAATCACCCTTTTACCAGTCGACCATGCATGATTACAATCCCAGGTAGAAAGAGCCCACAAAAAAAAAAATCCCTGACAGGTGGGAACTTAACCGCAAAGAAATAAATTTATATAAACAAGAAAGGTCCAAATACCTAAAATAGTAAAAGATATAACAAATTTTATCCGTTTGAGACAAAAAACCCTTGCAAACTAACCAAAATTGTATAAAAAGCAATAAAAAGAAGCACCTAACCAAAAAAAGCAGGCCCCAAAAAAAACATGCTAGCATACAGAAACGAAGCAACTCCCTGGGAATAAGGTAAAATCCAAAACAATAAAGAACTTTAAATTTTAACCAGGTAAATAAGGCTCTTATCTATACATCCCATGTAAAATTTGTAAGATACCGGAGTGTCAATATTATAAGTGATTTTAGTTAGTCGAATAGCATCTCGACACAAAAAGCAGATATTGTAATTCTAGGTGGACGCAACAAAATGCAGCTAGAATTCACCAAGCAAAATCTATAAAAAGCCTCTAGCAATGAGGTTGTACCAAGGAAGGGAAGAATTTGAAAATTTTGTTGTTTGAAACAAAAAAGATTAATTAAAGAGCTAAGTAAGCGTAGGTATCTCATAACAATTGAAATAAAACTAATACAGGTGAGTGCATAGCTCTTGATATAAGACTCAATATTTGTAAAAAAGTAATACATTGTTAATGCCAAAATCAAACTGTTACCTGGTCAATCGTACATAATAGTTATTTATGATAAAGGTGTTAAAAGTACAATTTTATGGCACAAATGTGAAAGTTGAATAGCGAAGGGGGTTCTGCAATTCACAAGAGTAAGGGACTTATGTGAACGTACTTTTAACACAAAGATCATATAATATTTTTTTACAAACGCAATAAGACAGTTAAAAATTAAATTATTCAAAACTTGAAAGATACAGTTTTACATAGTACTATATTAAAATTATTGAAGTTGGCATTTATTAATGAATTCTAACAACCGCTGTTGATGCTGATTGGTTACGGCATGTTTACTTCAAATTTGATACATCGTGTCAGTTTTAGCTCATTTTAATTTTTACTTAAAATCAACTTAAAATGGAAGAAAATGTGGGAGAAAGTATTGGTTGCATAGATCCATTTAAAGATATAGATGAAGCGGCCAATAAAGCACGGCTGGAATTCCTGCCCAGAAAATCTCTTGTATAAAATAAATTACCTACAAGTTTATAAATTGATGTAGGGAGAAAGATGTTGCTAAAAATATACCGAAAATATATTCCCGCGTATTTTGAGAAAAAGTCGACTTATTCAATGATCAAAGCTATGCTACGCATAAACAATGACATGAGTATCAGTATTTGTTTTAAGCTTATTGCTTATTTAAAGCGTCAAGGGAAAGGATACCAGCAAAAAAAAACAAAGATTTTGCGCAAAGCGCAAACTGACCAGTTTCTGAACTGTGCACCTGATGATGAATACCCTCTGATGAAAGTAGTTACCATTTTGGGAATTTTTGGTGCCTCTCGCAGGAAGGAGCTTTGTCAGTTGGCTCTTAACGACTTGGAAAATATGGGTACTTCATTGATGATTCACATACGAGATACTAAAACCAAGGTAGTACGAAATTTCACTATCGTTGAAAAAATTATTTGGATTACACTGTCTAACAGAAAAAAACCCCCCTATAAAAAAATCGTGTGATTTGTAATATTTGGACTTATACTAATATACAACTAACCCTCATATGTTTTTATTAGCCTCAGATTTCTCCCCGGAAGGGCTAGTAGAGTTGTAATAAATGGGCGGGGCCCCTTATTATGGACAGGTAGGTGGATCTATGCTTGAAATATCCCCCTTTGTCGTTATTTTATAATCATTTAGTAAAAAAACTGTTGATTTTTCGATTAGATAGATCTACTTTTAAAAAAAAAGGGGCGCGAAAAAAACTGATAAATTCTGTTATATTTGTGGCGAAGTTACCGCGAAGGCGTACCAAAAACCGATATCTTCACTAGAAAAAAAAGGTTTTTTGAACTGTATTTGGGGTGTAAAGTTGGCGATCAAGATAAGTCCGGGCCCCAAAAAATGTGTTGCAGTTCGTTTCCCCAGAACTTTTAAAAGGGATGGCAAAAAAGGGACGCATAAATCTATGCCATTTGCAGTTCCAAGGTTTGGGGGGAACCTCGTAATCACGTAGATGATTGTTATTTTTGCATGACGAATATAAAAAAGGAATTTTTTAGCAAAACTAAGCGTAGCATTCAGTATCCCAATGTTCCGTCTGCAATGCGACCAGTACCCCATGACAATTCATTACCCATTCCCCAACCACCTGAGAGTTACACGCTTGTTTGGGGAATCAGACTCTCGAAGATTTCGCCAGAAGCCGGACCAATTTTCCCCCCTAGTTCCATTGTTTTCCCCCGATACACCTCTTTTAATCACCAAGGTGAATTGAATGACCTTGTTCGTGATTGGGGCCCCCCGAAAAAAAGGGGCGGAACTTCTCGGCCCCGCCTGCAGCAGTGGAACCTTTGGGAAAAAAAAGGAGTTAAGGTGTCCATCTACAGAAAAAGGGAATCTACTCCAAATTTTTTTGCAGGGACAGTGATTTAGTATTTCCATGATATTCCGGGCCCTTTTAAGGTCAACGAACTTACCATATACGCCCGATAAATGGAGACTATTCATAGATTCGTCTAAAACAAGTCAAAAACTGTTTTACTTTATAAGGGAAAAAAGAACATCCATCCGTTCTTATAGCTGATTCGGTAAAAAATGAAAGAAAAAATATGAAATCTGAAGATGATACTCAGATGTAAAAAATACGAAGATCACAAATGGAATATATGTGCAGATTTGAAAGTGGTAGCGTTATTGACGGGCTGGGGTCGGGGTACACAAAAAAACTGCTGCTTTTTGTGTGGGGTGGGACACCCCCTGCAAGAGACAAACATTATAAAAAAAAAGGTTTTTGGCCCCACGTGAAAAAAAAAGAAGTTGGAGTTAAAAATTTGACCCGAAAACCCTTTGTTCAGAAAGAAAAAAATATTTACCTCCACTTCACATAAAGTTAGGATTGATCAAAAATTTTGTAAAAGCACTGGAAAAAAAAGGAAAAAGCTTTCAACTATTTAAAAAAGAAATTTCCACGTATAAGTGAAGCCAAAATTAAAGAAAAAATTTTTTTTGGCCCCCCAAATTGGCAACTTTTTAAAGATGCCAACTTCACGGACATTGGGGGGGGCCATGAAAGACGGGGATGGAATGCATTTGAAAGTTTTTAAAAAAATTTTTTTAAACACCAAGTCAGAAAATTATCGTGAACTCGTGGAAGAACCCCCCCGGCCCCCATATTTTAAAATGCAACATGCCCCAAAAAATTCACTTTCTCCATTCCCATTTGGATTTTTTTCCCCCGAAAATCTAGGAGCTATATCGGAAAGGGGGAAAAAATTTTTTACCAAGACATCGCACGATAAAAAAAGATATACTGGAAAGTGGAGCCCGAATATGTTAGCCACATTGCGGGGCCCCAATACGAGACACACCCCGTCTTTTTTTATAAAAGGAAGAGTTCAAAGAAATGAATATTAAAATAAAAAAAACACTTGAAAATGTTTATACTGAACATAAATTAACTGTTACTAAAATGTATCATACCTTTTTTTTTTTAAATTAATAAATTAGTATTAAAGTGAGTTTTTTTTGAATTTGTTTTTAAATCAAAACATGTGTCTCCCCTCATTATTGAAGGCTGATATCGAAAATCTGAAGCCAGATCTGGATTCAGCAGGCCAAAATATATAAATTCCAGCCACAATCATTCCAGGGAGGCAAAAAAAAATTTTTGAATGTTGGTCAGTGTTATTATTGAAAGTATATGGCTTTTCGTCCACCAAAAATAGGACATCCGACACTTTTTCTAAAATACGAGAAAGGTAATGTACCCGTTGGAATAAACTCTTTTTAAAATCCCTGCTGCTATAGCAAAAAAATTTTGCCCCCTTCCAAATCTGATCCTCCATAAGGGGGGTTGTTTTCTCCGTTCTTCAGCGAGTTTACCTGCCGATGCTGGGCAAATTTGACGACAAATATTTTTGTTCCATGTAATAAAATACACTCTAACCAAACTTCAGAAACCCACGGTACGATAGTACTTAGGCTTTTATTCTTTGTGGACTATCCCAAGATAAAAAAAATAGGCTTTGTGTTTACAATTAATCCCCAGCAAAATTAATGGTAGAATTATTCGAAAGAAAAAAAAGTAGTTATTGTGCATTGATTGCATCTTAGTAGCAAAAATATAAATACAAGTGGCGTTTAACGAGATTACTAGACACTCACACGACAAGCTAGTTTATTTGATAAATCATATTGTTTTCGGATTTTTAAAGTTCGTTACCTCTACACAGTTCAAGTATTTTTATCCCCTTTTTAAACTCCTTCGTAAAACTAATTCTAAGCACTTCCGAAAGCTATAAGCGTCTCCGAGAGACTGGCACAACATTTTAATTTACCAGCACAACGCCTTCTACGTATATTGGAATTTGGCTTACTTCCAGACAGAGGAAACGAAGAGTCATCTTTTTTGTTTTTGTTTTAAGGGCAAAAATGAAAAAAAATTTTTAAAAAAAATTAAAAAAGAAATGTGAATTTTATTTTTTTTACAGGGTGTCCGATCTTCGACACATTTATAGGTTATCTCCGTAACTGTTAGTAATATAGGCGTTATGTGTTTTTTTTTTTTGGGTCAGACTGCTCGCTTAAGAGATAAAGAGAATCCAAAAAAAAAGTCAATTTCAGAATGACCCTATATTTTCTTATTTAAAAAGCTCAGACAAAAAGGGGGAAAAAACTTAACATTTCTTTTTATAAGTGACACTTTGTTTTGTCCCAGATATTATCAATAAAATCATAAAGGGGGGAAAAAAGGGTAGAAGATAAATTGGGGGCTGATCAAGGCAACATTGTACGGAGCCTTGCAGTTTCGACCAGTGGCGTAGGGTTTTTTGTTAGAAGTTTCGATTAGATATAAATTTATTAAAAATATTAATTTTTAAATCGTTCTAATTATGGTGATCCTTTTAATTTTAGTTTTTAAAAAAAAATTGTTTTTGCTACATAAATAGTTATAAAATATTTTATTCTAAAAAACATAAAATATTTTTGGTATATTGGTTATTTAAACAAAATTACTTTTCTCCTATAAATTAAGAATAATGGGGCCACAAATTAATAAAAAAGACAAAAACTGGGGATCTTTTTTATTATATACGGAACACAAAAAATAACATAAAATATTAGATATAAGGCAAAATAAAAAATTATCTACTTAGTCCTAAGATAATATACAGTGTCCATAAAGTCCGCATCGAATGGGAAAATTTTTCCCCAATTAATTCGGGTAATTTTTTTGGCCAAAAGTTTTGTTTAAAAAATAATGCCAAATAATTATACAGGGTGCCACAGAGGAGTGGATGGGGATCTCGGATACCGTAAGAGATATGAAGTCGGTTAAATTATGGCAAAGTTGTGTATTTACGTAACTAACCATATCCACTTAAAGCATAATTCCGAGTAGTTTCGAGATATTCGAAAAAACGAAAATTTGCCGAATTCGTTTTTATTTTTTTCTTTGACGTTATTTAAAGAGATATGGAAAACAAAAGATACGTTATCTTTGGGTCACTTTTTAAGCTCTACAAAATAGAGTTAAGAGATTTTTCACGACGTTTCGTTTTCGAAATATCATCAACTTTATTTTTTAAATACGGACCTGGTATTTTTTTTTTTCATTTTTTGAACCCCTTATTATTCCAATAACAAAAATGTATAACACTTAATATTTTTTAACAAATATGAAACGCCCCTATAAGAAATGTTGTGGTTCCTTGTCTAACTCATTGTCTCTTATGAAAAATATGTTTATTTAACAAAAAAATATTAAGTGTTATACATCATTGTAATTGGGATTATAACTGCTTAAAAAAAAAAATGCAATGAACAATTGAGTGCCGTATTTAAAAAAATAAAGTTGATGATGGTTTAACGAAAACGAAACGTCGTACCAAAAATCTCTCAACGGTGTTTTGTAGAGTGGCCATGAAAAATTGTCTTTTATTTTTCCATATCTCTTTAAATAACGTCAGAAAAAAAATAAAAACGAAATCGGCAAATTTCGGTTTTTTCCGGATATCTCCGGAAGTACTCGGAATTTTACAACTTTCTAAACGGCATGTTGTTAGGCACCTAAATGCGCAACTTTTCAATAATTTAACCGACTTTGTATCTCTTCCGGTTTCCAAGATCCCCATGCATGTCGAATCTGTGGCACCCTGTATAAGGATGATCACGTGACTTTTTTAGATGTTAAATTTGTTTTTTTTTCAGAAAATCGCAAAATGAAGCATTATCTTTCAAAATTTCAAAAAATTGTATTGGCATGTTGCAAAATATATTTTGGGGACAGCTAAATTGATTGCAGCGCTCGCTGTGGTAAATTTTTCATAAATCATACCCCCAATTATCCATGGATATGTCTTCATCCCTAAAAGTTAATTAAATTAAAAATAAATACGTAAAACCTTTAGAAAACTTTTGCTGATTTTGTAAGACCATATTAATTACATACCCTTTCACTTTCCTAGGGGGGGTCTCAAAAAGTGGAGTCAGAGCTAAAAAATAAAGTTATATTAATTAAGTAAAAAAATGAATAGGTCAAAAAGATGTACTTGTTTTAAACATAAAAGCTCAAACGTTATTAGATAGACCTACACCAAAAAATGATGTGTTTTTAAATCAAGAACCAAAGTTTACGAAGTTTCGTAAACATAAAAACAACGTTAACAATAATTTGAATGTATTAGTCTATAATAATTACCTTCCATCAACAGATTGATTGTCAAATATATGATGTAAAATTTTTGGGATGGCTCCAGGCCTTAAATATTTGCTATTGTTTGCCTTAATCAAAATCTCTGTGGATCAAAATAGTCGGAGCATAGCACAGGGTGCTTTGGTAAATGTTGTCCCTCTTCAATTCCCACAAGAGAAAACCAAATGTTTTTTTTATTGGATTGAGGGAAACCTAAAATATTAGAAAATCCTTTTGTATAATGTATAATTTTTCCCACAATATTATAAACCTACTCACAAACTAATAAATTCGATAATATTCTAATAAAAATAATAAAATAAGTACAATGCATAAATAACCTTTGGTCTAGTTACTTTCCTGCAGGCTATGTAAATCTACGCCACTGACCTTGGTAAAAACATCGCCTAGCAAACACAACCTAACTTACCTATGAAAAGACACATCTTCGTAAATAGTCCAATTTTTTATACAAAACACATTCACGCACCATTTTAGAGTTTTTAATATAAGTTTGTAAATAGTTTTAACAGATAGTTTTAATAAAAACACCACAAAACACTTAAACAAATCCAGGGCAACGTCGCACTACACCTAATCAGGTTCATTCCATTTATCAACGGACCGGTTGTAAAATTCCTACGCGTTGAAGCGGCATTGTCATATTCCGCCTGCGAAATTCCTTTGCGGGCGAAATGTAGCAATGCGAAACGTATTTAACCAAATAAAAATAAATAAGAAATGGTTTATGTAGCAAAACTATCTTTAAATTTTTTTTTTTTTAAAGCCAAATCTAGTAATCTATTTATTTTTATCCCCTTTTTTTTTAATATAAATATAGAACAAAGGCAATATTATTTAGAAATGTTTAAATTCCTTCAAGCTGGCAACATATTTTATCGACTTTAGTTAGGGATACGCCTTTTTCCCCAATGTCTGACCGTAAGTTCGTGTTTATGGGGGGGTTTGGTTTAAAAAGAGATACACAGAAATGTTATATTCTTTTATACTTTACTTTTGGCAATATTTTCGCATTTACAAACCTAAAACAAAAAAACACAAACAGTCGCAAATAATCTGTAAACTGTTTTGATTTAAGTGTCCGTGGTTTTTAGAGTTGAAAGTGGTTGTGATATTCTTTACTAGTATGAGCTCGATAAATGGCCGCCTTTTTTATTTTTATTGTTGGCAGCATGGTTTTTGCGATTTTTGATATGTGTTGTTATTAATGTTTTGTCTTGTCAATGGATCTGAGAACCCAAGAGTAATTTAAGTCACTGTTAATCGTTACTGATTTTTCTATAGCCTCAATTAAATCAAATAAACATTGAGAATTTTGATTTTAAGGGGAGGGAAAAAAGGGCCACACTTCAGCAGAAACAATTGCACTACTGCGTAAGAGATTTCCGGACCGACTTATCTCCTTGCGAGGAGACCAAGTCTACCCACCTCGATCATGTGACTTGACACAATGTAACTTCTTTTATGGGGTTACATAAGGTCACAAGTCTACGAGAACCAATCCAGAAATTTAACAAAACCTAATCATGAAATTCCTGGCCTGTTCTGTCCTTGGCCGATGTGGATATGTGTGATCGGGTTATGGTAAATAGTAGGGGACGTCATATGCTCGATAATGTTTTTGACGTTTGAAACCTCAAGATCTTATGAAGCGAATGATCTGACGTTTAAAACCCGGGGAAGATCTTATGAACCAAAAGATCTGATTTTTTTTTTTTTTATAAAAAAAAAATTAATTTTAAACCCTTTTTTATATCTGACGTACTTTTTGAATCACCTTTTAGTATATTACATACCGATGAGGGAAGTGTTTCATTACTGTTGAGAGATTAGTTACTTTAATCTCACAATATTAATGACAACTTTTATCTGAGGTTTCTGTCCCTTTTTTTAAAAAACCCACAATTAAAATTATTAAATTTCATATTTTATTTTTTAAATGCAAAAAAATTCCAAAAAATATGTCATTTATTGTTTTGACCCCTTAAAAGTGAGGTTTGGACCATACAAACATACAGGGTTACCAAATTAAAAAACCACCATTGGTAACTTTGTTATTAGTGAAAAAAAAAAATTTTTTTTAAATTAAAAACTAGTAGCTGGTAAAAATTAGAAAAAAAAAAAAAAAATTGAGAATCGTTATTTTGATTTTTTCAAAAAAATAATTTTTTTTAAGGAAAAACCCTATATTTTTTTTTTTCTGTTAAAACATCAAATTCTAAACATAAAAGTTTATAATGACTTTTCTCCTAGGTTACAAATTGTTGAAGTTATGGCCCCCAATGGGGAAACAATTAAATTGTATCGAAAAATTTTTATTTTCAACATCAACTCAATCTTACAAAATAAAATAACTTTTTTTTTTTAAAAAAAGATGCTCGAAAATACCACCTTGTTCTTCAAAACTTTTTTTGGGGACTTTTTTTAACTGCTCGAACTGTCTTAAGTATGGTCCTACTATCTATCTGGGTTATTTTTCCCCCAACTGCAGTTTTTAAAGCGTCGACGTTATCGTACCTTCGCTTGTAAAGTTCTTTAAGTAACCCCCAAAAAAGTAATAAAAGGGGTTAGATCTGGTGATCGGGGGGGGCCACTGGATTGGGCCATTTGATCCTATCCACTGATCTTAAAAAAATAGTACTTAGAAAATGATAAGTACCTCGGGGGTTGTGGGCAGGTGCGCCATGTTGCTAAAAAAAGCAGATGATGCATTAAAGACCCCAAATTTGTCTAAGAAATTATTCGGGGAAATTTTTGGGGCATAAATTCCACATATCTTTTTCCCCCTTTTGGGGGCCCCCCAAATTGGGGGCGGACCAACAATTTTTGAACCATTTTTTTTTTTTTTTTGGGGGGCTTTGCACAGGAATGCATACAGCCACTACATTTAACGTATTATATTTTGAACCATTTATACCGCACCAAACGTTGAAACTGAAACGGACTTGTGGACCTCTTGGATGTACTAAAAAAAGATTTTCTCTTGACCAATAATGGGGTTTTTTTTTTTATTAAACATTCCAGAATTTGAGAAATTTGATTCATCTGTCCATAAAGTAGCGAAAGTTATTTTTTTTTTTGGCGACAGAAGTTAAGATACCAATGGCAAAAAAAAATTTTTCTCTGGGGCCCTTGCCCAAAAAAGTTTGAACTGGTTGGGGGTTATACGGAATAAATTTGTACTTTTTTTTAAAACCTTTGATCAATACCATAACTGAAATTAGGGGGCTTTGAGAATATCTGTTATTGAATTCCCCCGATAAGCTTCGAAATAAAAATAACTGCAATTTCCGGGCCTCACTTATTGTGAATTTTTTTGTCCTTGTTTTAGCAACAACATTTTCGTTGCCCCCCCAAATTTTATAAAGTCTCAGAAAATATCGTTCATACGGTTGAATGCGAGCGGGATATAATTCACTGTAAAATTTCTTGCTCTCAAGGAGGATTTTCTGACATTAAGCATTCTTTTAAACATCACACTTTTTCTTCAAGGAGAACATTTTTCTTTAAATTAATGACTGACACAATAAAGCTTATAAACAAGTATTTTTATAAGCTTTAAGTTTTTTAAACGACACACTAATGTTTTTTCATTATTTGATTTTATCATTGTTTTCCCCAAACCTTCTAGTTGGAGTAAAATTTTCCGTTTAGCAATTTGTCCCCTTTCTTTGCTGTCAAATCGCGAAGGCCAAAAATTGTTTTCATAGCCGTCCTAATATTTTAATACTGCAAGTAATTAAAAATATTTATCGTTATTTTGACTTTATTTTTTTTCTCTAGCGGAAAAGTCGTAATAAACTTTTTGTTTAAAATTTGATGTTTTAACAGAAAACAATATAATATCAGGGGTTTCCATTTAAAAAATGTTATTTTACTGAAAAAAACAAAAATACGTTTCTCAATTGTTTTTTTTTATTTCCCCTTTTTTCCAAAAGGTTAAAAAGCTACTAGTTTCTAATTTAAACATCTTTGTATTTTCACTAATAACAAAGTTACCAATGGTGGACATTTAAATTTTGGGGTAACCCTGTATACTGGTGATAGAGCCAAAGCAAAAACCCCTATCTTCAAACAAATTTGTTTTTTTTTTTTTGATCTTTTAAATTTGTGTTAAGAAAAAAGCAAAATGTTGTTGGATTAGTAATAATGAAGATTATTCTAACAATGGTTCCCCACCAGAAATTAAAGGAAATGCAGAAAGAGCAGAAAAATGTTTAGTTGGGAGTGGTATGAAAAAGCATCAAGGTATACGAAAACTGGTGTTTAGAAAAATATGCTAAGAATATTATAATATACAAAAAAACCCTCTATTTTCTGGACTGCCACGTAATCTAATCGAAGTCAGGATGAGTCGATGCTGGTCCTCGGTAGGCGCCGCATCCAAAATAGAATACCGCCTGAATAAATAAGCTGGTTTAATTTCAGTTTAAGATACTATTTTTAAAAATTAATAATTATTATTTAAAATAGTTAAAGTATAATATATGTTTGTTTAATTTTATTTATTAATGCTGTTTTTATTCGATCACGTTTTTTTATCAAGGTGAAGGGTAAGAGGGAAATACGTCACCATAAATAATGTTTTTTTAGGGTATTAAATATTAATTAAATAATTTTAAAAAATTATGCTGTATTTAGAATACTTTAAAGAATTTACTCCCGTTGAATATTTAACTTTAAAGTTAACTTTTTAACAAGTTAGACAAGTGTTAATTAATAAAATTGTTTCAAACTTTCGTCTTTAATGTACATTAAAAAAAATGTTTAAATAATTTTCGTATAAATTTTTCACGTTGTAAAGCTCTTCTTATATACATACCTAACAAAATCACGCCATAAAAGTTTAAAAAATTTTAATGCTTTGTTAAGAATAATTTTATAACTTTGACAATATTACTTTGATTTTTTATTTTTTGCCAAAATTATAAAATTATTATAAACAAAGGGTTAAATGTTTCTAACTTTTATGGCGTTATCCTGTTAGGTATGTATAAATAAAAGGCTTTGCAAAGCGAAAAATTTATAGCAAAAATATTTAAGCATTTTTTTAATGTACAATGAGGACGAAATTTCAAAACAATTTTGTTTATTGACAGTTGTGGTTAGTTAAATTTTTAAGGAAAATAAATAATAAAAATAGAACTCCGATGGTAAAACTTTTTTATCGAAAATTTCCTTCTCTTTAAGGAGCTTTTTTGCAATTTCCGTGATCTCTTATGATTTTTGAGTTATAATCAAAAATCTATATAACTTTTTTTATTTATTTTTTTTTAATTACAATTGAAATTTTTATTGGCAGAAAAAAATCCTCCAAACGCCTTCCTCAGATTTGCATTTTGCATGGAATGAGCTATCGCTTATATTTTTTGAAGCCTTCTAACTATTTTTCGCAGAAAACACACTTCCCGACTAGATTATAAGACCCAGTGTATCTTAAAATTACATTTATAGCCTAGCCAGCAAATCAACAGAAATCCGCATAAAAAAGTTTGCTAAACTAATAAGGCTAAAACTTTAATCATACATTGATTTTGCCAGTATGAACATCATCATTAGGCTGGAGCGAAAAAATAAAATTTTGATTTTTACTTGCGGCTAGTTTCTAAAAGTTGCGTATTAATAAGAAGGTTTATTTCCCAAAATTTTAATTTTTTTCAAAAGTAGCTTCAGGTGCCACATTAAACTTAAAATTTAAGAAAAATGCGAGTATTTAGAAAAATGCAAAATAAACAAAATATTTTTTAATATAATAATTAAATATATTTCTTCAAAAACCTTATCCTAACTAAATTCAAAATCAAATAATTAAAATTAAGAAAACTAAGAATCAAACTTTTGACTCTCTGTTACTGTAACGGCCAGTGATGATCCTTTGTTAAATTTAGCAATGGATTAGCAGTTTAGAATGTTTAACAAAACGTCATTGTCAGTGTTATTCAATGATTTTAGTAACCTGTCAAAATTTGAATAATTTTGTTAAACATTCTAAGCCGTTGTTAACTTGGCAATTGTTAAAAGTTAACAACGGTTTAGAATGTTTAACAAAATGTCAGATTTTGACAGGTTACCTACTAAAATCATTGAATAACACTGACAATGACGTTTTGTTAAACATTCTAAACTGCAAAGTCCATTGCTGAATTTAACAACGCGATCATCACTCGGCCGTAAGTGTAACGGTTTTAGTTCTTGTACCTGCAAAGGTCCCTGTAAATGAACGAGAGCTCCGAAACGACCAAAGACATTTGCGACAAAAGGTAATTGGAGGACTGGACTAAGTAGCAACAAAATTAATAAAGACAAAAATGGAAAGAAAATTAAAAAGCGAAAAACGCGGAGATCGAAGTAGTTCTTCAAGTGGTCAACCACAGCTCCCCACCAAGATGGTGCAAACTGAGCTTCAAAGTCTAAATTCAAGTGAAAGCGGAAGCAGTGATTCTGATAACGGCGATCCAGAGTTTGTATTAAAATCAAATTATTCCTCAGCTCAGTTAGATCTAGATCAACCTAGCACATCTCATATGAGAATCAATTTGGATAAATTGTCTGCAGTGTTTGATCAAACTGGGGTCTCAGATCGATCGGCAGCAATGATAGCTAGTGTTATCTTTCATGACTTGGGGATAGTAAGTTAAAATGACAGATCCAAAGAAATTGATCGCAGCAAAATTAGAAGAGAACAGAAGAAAAAAAGTTGTTATTAGTGAAAAACTTTAGACGAGAAAAACTTAACGTGCAAGGTATTTACTTCGATGAACAAAAAGATAAAACCGTTCAATAAATTTCCTTGGGTTCAAAACTTCATAGAAAGGTAGCTGTAGAAGAACGTATTGCTGTAGTGAAATAACCTTGATCCCAATATTTAGGTCATGCTGAATGTTTATTAAAGTTTGTTGATGGAAGAATCAATACGTGTGGTTTAGTTGCAATAGGCTGTGACGGTACTGTGGTAATTACTGGACCCAAAATGGCGTAATAGCTAAGATGTTTTAATAGAATACCTAGTTATATGTGGCTATGGTAATGCCTTCCAGAAATCTAACCATTTTGGCGACTTTGGTTTTGAAATTATATGCACCTACCTGATTCAATATAAAGGTAAAATCTTCTTGCTTAGATGGACCAAAGCATTTATTGGAAATGATAAAACGATCAAAATAAATATCTGCTTTAAAATATTTTAAAAATTATTGACCCAGTTCTAGAAAGAAACTCGTTTTTTGCTCATCCACAGAACCTGTTACTTAGCATGTTAAATGACGAAAGGACACATATTCGAGAACTAAGCCTACGGCGTATATTAGAATGCAAAAACACCAGACTTTCTGCTACCAGTGCTACTGTAAGAGAAGCTAAACTTTGGTGCAAACATTTACGAGGAAATTATTAACTGGGAAACATGCAACATAACTGAACCTCCAATTGTCGAGTCAATTTCAAAGTTGGAACTACTCGAGCTTATAAAGTCAGTTCCCAAAATGGATCTATTAAAATTTTCATCTACACACAGACTGTAAAGAGAAAGGTAAAGCTAGTCACAAAAGCATCATTAGCAGTTGCAGGAACAGAAGCTAGGAATGGCTTTATAATGACAAAACTGAAATCAAAGGTCTGAAATGTGTAAATTCAATACTAAAAAGATTTTAATTAAATATCATTGGATGTGAGGAGGGTGAGTGGAGCTGCAGATACGGATACCTCCTCGTGGTTAGTTCTGGGTGGTTTATTATCAAACTTTTTAAGTTGTATAATAAATTACGAAAGTCCGTACAAAATACCAAAAATATCTCGTTTTTAAATATCTCAATATTTACATGCGTTGTGGCACCTGAGGATAAAGTCCAAAAGCAATGAAATTTTAAACGTTACACAACATACATGTGTAGCACTTATTTAATACTAGCCCATTTTCAATTTCCAAAATTTTTTTGCATTTTCGTCCCACCTAATCATCATCATCATCCGGTTTTATAGCGTTTTCTTGCTTTCACTCACTTCTGTCTTCCCAATATCCTGGTTGTAGGTCACGCTCCGACATGGCCTTTTGTATTCCTGCCATCCACGTTGCCTTAGGTCTTCTCCTTTTTCTTCTTTCTGTGGGTGTCCATTTGAGAATTGGTTTGGGTATTCGTATGTCATCCATCCGCTCAACGTGTCCGTACCACACCAGTTGTCTTCGTTAAATTTCTTCTTTATATTTGTTTGGACATTCATAATATCTATAATAGTTTCGTTCGATATTCTTTGCATTCTTGATTTTTCTGCTGCTCTATGCCAGAATTACATCCCCAGGGAAAGCAGTTGTCGTTCTAAACTTGCCGTAAGTTGTCAGGTTTCACAGCCATACAGGACTATACTTTTAAATATTGAGTTGTATAGGAGGTGTTTTCGTTCTCTAGAGATGGACCTTGACCATAGAAGATATTTTAATGAAACCCTTACTATAAACATATAAACAAATAATTTTTAAATTAAAATATTATTTACTGTATGTTCAGATATCTATATATGTCACTTAGTATACTTAAATAAATATATTAACCAATAAGAGGATGGAAGTAAAATTTATATTTATTCATTTCCCGGTGTTTTATCAATTTATTATTTTTTTGGCATGTTTATTGTGGTTTAAATTTTAATTAAGCTTTTGTTAAATTGTGACGTTATTTAAATATTGGGCTATACATTATTAAATATTTTTTAATTATCTTGTACCAAAGCTTTTTCAATATTTAAATAAAAAAAATATTTTAATACCGGACCAGCAAGTTAAATTTAATAAAAAATTAATGTTTTTATATCTCCACGATTTATATAGATAAAAATACAGGAAAGTCAATTAAGTTTAAAATATACATTAAAAAATATAAAATATAAAAATATAAAATATTCTTTTTGTGTCTTTTTCACAAATAAAACAAAAAAAATTGTTTTGTTGACGAATTCTTCAGGCTTCCACTGTACGGGTGAATCAACGATAGAGTAAAGTTCATTATTTCATTGGTTTCAAAAGTTATGGAAAAATAGTAAATACAAAAAATGTAAAGATTCTTAGGTTGCACAATTTAAAATTATTTAAAGTATACAGGGTGGCTCAAAAAGCTGACGAATAAAACATACATTTTTTTTCCCTTTTTTAAATTTTGTTTTGAATTCCTTTAAAATTATTCAACTTTTTTATTAATAATAAGCATAAAACCAAAGTTTTTTCCCAAAAATTCAATTTTTCTAAAAAGAAAATAATTTTCACACTTGCAAAAAAAAATTCGATAGCGCCTTATTTTTGAAGGTAGTTACTCATATTTGATATTAGCGTTATTCGAAGAGACGTAAAAAAAATTTTGCAACTTTTAATTAGATGCAAGGGTGTTCAAAATAAACGAATATATTTGGATCATTTTAAATTGAAAAATCTCGATTTTTTAAATGGCGCAATATATATTATTATTTTTTTTGAAAGATCTTACAAAAACCCACATTTTTTTTAAGTATGTCATATACCTATTTTTAATACTTTGCGATTTATTTTTTAATTTTCCCAAAATTTACCCTTCTTTCTGTCTAAGACTATTGCTATAACATTAGTTGACCATTTTTAAATTTTAAACACAGAAAAAAAAAATAATAATAAATACCTATTTCTACAAATTAACTATTTTTTAAATTATTATGGCGCAATAAATGTTCAAAATATGCCCTTCTACTTGGTACACATTTTAGTCTTTTTTTATATTTTCTTGGACGTCCTTACAAAA